>OW240916.1:5812827-5846105 GCA_933207985.1 Pelobates cultripes
CAGGGAGGGAGGGGGGATAATATTACAGGGAGGGAGGGGGGAGAGTATTACAGGGAGGGAGGGAGGGGAGAATATTACAGGGAGGGGGAGGTGAGGGTCTCTGGGGGGGGGTTACACAGCGCAGACACCGGCTGACAGACTGGCTCTAAGCCCTACCCTGAAAATAAGCCCTAGTGTGTTTTTTGTGACTAAAATGAATATAAGACCCGGTCTTATTTTCGGAGAAACACGGTACTATTATAACATATTGCACAGTTTATTATACTAACAAATTATACAAGTTATACTATTATAACATATTATTCAACTTATCGTACGATTATAATATATTGTATAACTTATTATACTATTATAACATATTGCAGTTTATTGTACTATTATAACATATTGCAGTTTATTGTACTGTTATAATATATTATACAGTTTATCGTACTATTATAATATATTGTATAACTTATTATACTATTATAACATATTGCAGTTTATTGTACTGTTATAATATATTATACAGCTTATCGTACTATTATAATATATTGTATAAAGTATTATACGATTATAACATATTACACAGTTATAAAATGATGTACTGTAAAGCTTATTCCACTATTTAGCATATACCTTATTGAAATGGTAATAGTGCTATGAATATACGGATGTTATCCCTCTGCTGGGGTATAAGAAGATTTGGAAATGGCTCAGTTAGCCAGCAGGCATTTGGCTGCATAGAAAACCTACAGAGATCCAGTCCGGCCAAATACCCCAGAGATTAACAGGTGAAGCAATACTAAAGAGACGGCACCTATAGCTTCATAGCACCATAACCACTGCAAAAAGCTGTAAAATAAGCTATAGCGGTTATGGTGCATGGAGTGTACTTTTAAATAAGAATATCAAACTATTTAACTGCGAAAGACACAGTTACACCGTAAACCTTTTCTAAGTAGCACTTGATGCTTTGCTTTACCTTTCGATACGCGTTCAGTCTGTACCTGTGTTATTGGCTTTAGTGCTGCCACCTAGTGGTGAAGGCCCAGAATTCCTGCTGGTCTTCTTTCTCCCCAGTTTCCCACTTTCTACCAACTTCTGCACTTCCTCCTCCGCCACTCGCTTTGCATCCACCGCCTTCTGCGCTCGCTTCTGCTGCAACTCCTAAACACAAAAAATCAACAGATTACAGGTCACTGATATATCAAATCCAGTCCCTCTAATAATCGATAGGTTGCAGGAACCTCAAAAGGTTATTTATTTTTGCGGTTTAAAAATTGTATTTATATGGGAATGAAGCCTGGAGTGCCCCTTTAACTAATTTCTCTGAAATACAGAAAATAAATTAATTATCCCAGAGACAGGAACAGTACTAAGAAATTGTACAGCGCTGCAGACTTGGTGCTTTATAAATGCCGGTAATAAAGAAAGAAAAGTCGTTTTGATACAATGTAACGCTGCTGGTTTGATATTTTTCAGAGTTTTACATTGTGGCTGAGCTGATCCTGTGACCCGTACCTGAATGGCTGCTCTCCTCGCCTGACGCGCTTTCTCTTCACGGATTCTTCGCCGTTCGTCTGCCTTGGCTTGCTGGGAGACAAAGAGGTTGCCCTCTTCAGCGTGTTGCTCGCGCTCCTTCACATAAACAGATGTCACAAACAAGGGACAGTCAGAGTAGAGTTTATAACACAATGTGAAACGCAAGTGTCATGGATATCAGCGAAACCGTGCAGGAGGCAAAGGCTACGTGCAATTATGGGGTGTAAAAAGGCACTTTTTCAGAATGAAGAGCTCTTATTAGATTCCACTTATTTTAAGAGAATATGCTCACAAAGGGAGAAACTCAGAATAATCTGTTCATTTGCAATGCTCGGAATATATCAGGACTGAGTATTATCCTATCTATAAGGAGGAGCAGCAACAATCAAACACTAGATTAATCTATGCATGGAAATCAAAGCTTAAAGGGATTCTATAGTGCCAGGAAAACAAAGCCGTTTTCCTGCCCCTATAGGCCCCTGCAGTGCCCCCTCCCTCGCGCCCAATTCTCACAGTGCTGAAGGGGTTTGAACCCCTTCAGTCACTTACCTGAATCCAGCTCCAATGTCCCGTGGCCATGGGGTCAGGCTCCGCCCATGCTCCTCCCTAGCCGGTGTCAGCCAGCGGGAGAGACCTAATATGCTGCAGGTCCTCATGCAGAGTGTGAGGACGTCCAGCGTCAGATAACGGACCAAAGGGTCGTTTCATGCCAGAAGCCCTCTGGTGGCTGCCTGGTAGACAGCCACTAGAGGAGGAGTTAACCCTCAGAGGTAATTATTGCAGTTTATCACGATGTGGGACATTTCACCCAGACCACAAATGAGCTGAAGTAGTCTGGGTGCCTACAGTGTCCCTTTAAACATCTAATATCAGCAAAAACCACAGTACACATCAGCCCCAATATATAGTAAAAACCAAAGAAAAAAAGTTACCTGCGCTCCCTCCTTAATCCCTGTGTATATTTAGATATGGCCATTGGAGGGAATGCCCGCCTGCCAATGTCAAGGCAGACCCCCCCCCCCAAATCAGGTCTGCTGCCGCCCAGGAGTGATGGGAGTGAGCGCAAGACTGTTCTTTTTGTATTTGTATTTACTTTTTGTATCACACAGCCTTGTTACAATGCTGCCGCCCATCCCCTGTGTTCGTTATTAAGGGTTAATAAGTATATAGAGGTGTATATAAAAAATACCCCTCTCTGTCTCATTAGAGATATCTTTGCCAGAAGCTCAAGGAAGCAGGCTGAAGGGTCAGTGTAGGACCCGCTTTAGGGGGGTCTGCCTTGACGTTGGCAGGCGGGCATTCCCTCCAATGGCCATTGGAGTAACTAAATGACCTCAATGTGTCTAAATATACATAGGGATTAAGGAGAGAGCGCAGGTAACTTTTTTCCTTTGGTTTTTACTATATGTATTGGGGCTGATGTGTACTGCGGTCGTTGCTGCCGCCTAATGGGAGTGAGCGCAGGACTTATCTAATATCAGCGTCTACGGCCTCATCCCTGCATCGCCATCTATTACCACGCAGCACGTGAGAGGTCTGGTCTATTTGATTGGAGCGTTCTAAAGAGGACATTCCGGGAATTTGCTAATTTCTACCTTTCTAATAAACCGGTTATTTACCTCCTTTTTAGAAGCCAAAATGTGTCTTAAAGAATCTTCCCCTGATTTCTGCTTCAGGCGATGGCGTCTGTACCAACGCTGGATGGTGACGGCTGCGGTGTTCACTTGCTGGATGAACCTTCAGAGAATTTATAAACGTAGCGTAAGAGCGTTAGCTTTTTGACAAACCTGTCATCATGGCGCATTCATTCCCTTTAAAGGGTGAATTCACCTAGAGAATCATGGGCGCTGACAAAATGTTATTATAAAGAGAAAACAAGAGGGAAATAAAATGTAATATGCAGGAAAAGTTCTGCCTTTTTATAAGACCGCTTTTACATTAGTGTGGATTTTATATTAATTTACTCTCAGAGTCTCAGCTGTGGCCCTGTCCAAGGCTCCCTGTTTGAAGCTTCGCACTGCAACAGAAGTTCAGGCAAGAGCTGACCGTCGCCAAACACTAGACTTTTGAGTTAAACAGTTCATTTGCAGTTTATCGCCTGAAGGTAAGCTGGCACCTGGACTTCCTGATGAAGTTGTTATGGTATTTGGAGTGCTAATTTAAATATGAGCACTATAAGCGAGAGCAGCTTTCTGTGTTAAATTACTCTTATTTCAAGAAATGTGACAATGCTCCTATTAATTTTGTAACGTCATCCTGAGGAGACACATTTTGTAGCCATTTAGCTTTACAGATGAGTTATTTAGAGGTAATTGGGGATAGCCTTGATGTTGGCAGATCAGCTTTCAATCAATGGTCAAGCCACGTTACTAAAAGCTCACTGATTTCATTATACAGAAGGGTTAATTGGCAGTCTTCAGTAGTCTCTGGATAATAGTCCATGCAGCCTCCATGGGATGATGGGAGTTGAGAGCTAAAGAATGATTAAAGCTCCAGAGAGGAAGATAAATCTATTAATCACGTTTTCATGAAAAAGAAGAGTACTTACCTCTCCGCCTCCTCTGCGGTCACCTCTCTTCTCTTTTGAGGTGTGCCTCCTCCCGTGTTATTACGCCCCAGGTTGCTAGTGCTGGATAAATTCTTCTGGGACTTCTGGAAACTTCCCCCCAAATCCTCACAAGTCAGGGATCTCTGGTTACTGCAGGGAGAGAAGATCTGTTAAAGATGCTATAAATTCTTAGCCCTAAAATAAACAAATAGATGTTAATGTTCTGAGCGCCAAGCAGTTACTGACATTTCACAGCGAGGCGCATTTCGCAGAGTATGAGCGTCACTCACTGGGTGAAGTATTTGCCATCACAGAGGGCTGCGCCAACAAACTCACAGTTCAACTCACTTACTTGAGTGAAGACAACCTCTGATTGGAGCTCTTGGCATTCAGGCTGCGCTCCCCAGACGAATAGTTGTTATGCACCATGGTAGTGACGGTATTACCAACCGTACCTTTGCTACTCCTGATGAGAAGAGACATAGCCAGGGCTGGGGTCATTTAATCTATGCCACTTTCATTAATGAATTACAAAATGTAAGAAATTCAATGCAATCTTTCATGCTGGATATGGGAAAACATATTGGAGGGAAATTATTGTAGATATATTGTACCATACATTGGTTAAAGCTATTAAGCTATTTTTCAGAATAACAAAGTCCACATCTCTCCAGTGTGAGCTGCTGTGTTCCCTGAGTATTCTACAGACAGCAGTTACATTGTAATGTCCGTTTCCCTTTAGTGTAAAAGATATTGGGGGGTTTGGATAATTCCCCTTTCCAGTGTGAGCTGCTGTGCTCCCTGAGTATTCTACAAACAGCAGTTACATTTTAATGTCTGTATCCCTTTAGTGTAAGAGATATTGGGGGGTTTGGTTAATTGCCCCCTCCAGTGTGAGCTGCTGTGTTCCCTCAGTATTCTGCAGACAGCAGTTACATTGTAATGTCCGTATCCCTTTAGTGTAAGAGATATTGGGGGGGTTGGTTAATTGCCCCCTCCAGTGTGAGCTGCTGTGTTCCCTCAGTATTCTGCAGACAGCAGTTACATTGTAATGTCCGTATCCCTTTAGTGTAAGAGATATTGGGGGGTTTGGTTAATTGCCCCCTCCAGTGTGAGCTGCTGTGTTCCCTCAGTATTCTGCAGACAGCAGTTACATTGTAATGTCCGTATCCCTTTAGTGTAAGAGATATTGGGGGGGTTGGTTAATTGCCCCCTCCAGTGTGAGCTGCTGTGTTCCCTGAGTATTCTACAGACAGCAGTTACATTGTAATGTCCGTATCCCTTTAGTGTAAAAGATATTGGGGGGTTTGGTTAATTGCCCCCCCCAGTGTGAGCTGCTGTGTTCCCTGAGTATTCTACAGACAGCAGTTACATTGTAATGTCCGTATCCCTTTAGTGTAAGAGATATTGGGGGGGAGGGGGGTGTTGGTTAATTGCCCCCTCCAGTGTGAGTTGTTGTGTTCCCTGAGTATTCTACAGACAGAGGTTACATTGTAATGTCCGTATCCCTTTAGTGTAGAAGATATTAAGGGAGTAGGGAGTTTGGTTAAATGCCCCCTCCTGTGTTCCCCGAGTATTCTACAGCTGTCGGTCTGTCTGTTGGGATCAGTGGCAGTAGACCGATAAGCACTGATTACTACCTCTGCCAATACCATTCCCTTTACTTAATTCACTTAGTATTAAATATTTGTTGCCATGTGTATTTTTCTTTTGCAGGAATGTGACTCGGAGACCGCCTCTTAAATTCAATAAAAATGAAAACAGTATATAGTTATAAGAACCATCCATCTACGCCAACTAGAACATTGAACCGAAGCCATCACAAACGCTATGACTTATCAAACTTATTTTTATGAATTCCCCTTGAAGATGACAAAAAAAGAAATTTTACTCACACTTCACACCCCTCTCAAGAAAAAGGAAAATAAAACATAACAAAATGGTGTATATATTCCGCTTCAGGGCCAGTACCTATTATTGGCTGGAAAGCTGGGAGCCAGCGCTGGGGCGTCTCTCCTCTTCATCCCAGAACTCTGCACAGAGTTTGCGCTGCGAGCGCTTGATGGGATAGGGAACACGCGAGGATGCTCATCCTAAAAACAGAGGGAGGAAAAACAAAAAGTAACATTACCGACACAAGGGTGACTCTGCGATAATAGGAATGTAATCTACAGACATCTGCAGTGCCAGAGGAAACAATCACTGCGCTATAGCCAAGTGTCTGCTTTGTACAGGACAGATCAGACCGTTTTTAAACAGGAGAAATATTTTTATTCCCCATGAGATTTCATACATTTCTCTGAGAAAGTTAAAAATATCTGTATATTGAATTCAGTGTTGGGAGGCCAATGCAGTCTGGCAGCAGCCAGTGCTATTATATGGGGTCCTTCAAATAATACATTCTCTAGATTGTTTTGTTTGTTTTCTGGCTCACACTGTAAGCGTCATAAACAAACTCTCAGGTCAGCGTGTGCTAAAGTATGATATAAACAGGAATACAAAGCGTAAACGATTGTGGATTGACACGCCTCCCACCCCGAGCCAGTCATGTTTTTATTTTCCTTTGTTGAACATTTGCCCGTGTAAACAGGAAGGGATTTTTCAGACAGCTATTTTCAGCCACTTAGTAGTCGGTTTCCCACAATTAACATTTTATAATGCAAATTTGGTTCCACCCATCATCCTCAGCCACTCGATAGACTCCATGTTTTGGAACCTTGCTTGCATCATGCTCAGTGGGTAAACGCTATCTTATTATTCCAATTATTCTCTAAAGCAACCTTTACAATTGTTAGAGAACTCGAGGGGGGATAATCAGGTCCTCACCTTTACCGCCATCACCCCATTATCCCTGCACGTCCTCACATTACTGAGACAATAAATATATCACATTAACAAATGATTTTACATAAGAGCGGAGGATCCATCTAGCTTTCTGACACCTTTTATTCTTCTTTTGGATTTTTAACTTGTTTTGTTTATGATGACCTAGTCATTCATTATATGTACAAAATAAGACAACGTATAATACTGGTAAGAATCATTTGCAAGTTGAAGGTTAGAGGTAATGTAGGAAGGTTCGGCTCCACGCTAAGTTACGGTGAGGATATAAACCGGTTTAAGAAATAAATCCCACAGTGATAACAATGAGATTGTTTCAAAACTATCTGAAACATCTATGCTATAAAATAAACAAGCACTGTGTATATATATGATGGGAGTTAAGGTTAAATAATAATATTTTGTATAAATCAATTGAATTATAGATTGAAATAGTGATCAATAGAGTGATATGTTGTTTGATATATTCAGTTGTCCACTGCTGCAAAATATGTTGTCTCTTTGTAAATAACAAGATAGGAACTTTTTTCCAGTTTAATGTAAGAAAGCATGGGCTGATCCACAACAGTATGGAGGAAGTAGTACACTTTGCTCTGATTTCCTAAGTAGGTAAAGGGGCAGGGAGCGGGTACAGGGACTATTCTGCTACCAGACACTTGCTTTACTCCATCTCCGAGCCGTCCCACCACACGCGTGCCAGAGGGCATACCAGCCCACCAGCCCTGGAACCTTCCGACTCCCTGCAAACAGGCAATGTCCCAATGCATACAATGCAGAAAAGATGGATTTTAAATGAACCCTTTCTGGCCATAGTCTATGTTAGTATAATTTTAAAATGTACTTGTAGTAATGCATCATCCGTCACGCCCACTTACTGCACCCAACCAACACTGGCAGGAGAGGCAGTGAGGGCATGCCAGTGATGCAGTAAGCCCTGTTGTTGATTATTGGCAGCCGGAAAGTGGGCTTACCAGCTAGCTGGGAAAGACACCAGTCAAACATGGCAACCAAGGCTGCAGAGCGTCTCTCACATGGGCAAAAATACCCAGCATTCACCTTGTGCAGCATGAGCATATGAAATGATGGGCGACTTCTGCTGCGTTTTATCTCCAAAAGCGGGACAACAGATAAACCGTACTGGTACTAGAAAACTGGGATCACAAATCAGGACTTTCCCACCTTTTCCAGGACTGTTTGGAAGTATGAATTATAAATTGCTCATTCTTTAACACTAAGAGAGACATACATATGGGCAGAGAAACCAATAAAGAGGGAGATGAGCAATGGGTAATAACTACATTAGATGACAGGCAGGTTAACCCCTTAAGGACACATGACGTTTGGCATGTCATGATTCCCTTTTATTCCAGAAGTTTGGTCCTTAAGGGGTTAAACCCGATGGAGGACTTCGTCTGATCACCTACCAGGACATTCCAAGTGGTCTTCTTCTCTGGGGAGGTTTTGGCCAAAGCACCGAGCTTCCTCCGCCCACTGGAACTGCTCTCAAAGAACGCCAGCAAATCATCCGGCTGCTCCCCACTATTGAGAACACGAGAGCGATATCGGTTTTGCTGGATTTACAATCATTAAACATTAATGTAATCAACACATTGCATCCACAGATCACGAATAACGAAAAAGAGAAGAAACGTTGTGTGGGAATTATTCACTGAATAGTAAAGTCTAGTTTTCTGTAAACTGATCTGCTGGAAATTTGGGATTTTGAAAGTTCTCAAAACTGCCAGAATCACTTCCATTTTTAGCAGAAACGGCTGCCTCAAGCTTTCACTATTTGTAAAAGATTAACTACCGGTATGTGGATACATAACCTGGTTCTTTATAACTGCTCACAGAGTATGTCTTCAAGGTACGTAAAGATAAACAAATGTTGATCAAATAAAAGGAGGCTGAGTGGCTCATAAAATGCTGGCCTGAAAGTGTTAAAAGTCCCCCCAAGGCTTTCAGGAACATGAGCTGCTGTAATGTTGGACCCATTTATGAATACGTTACAAAGACCAGCATTTTATTCACTGAACAGTAAATGTAGCCAATTGTAAACCGAAATGTGAACGTCAGACTAAATAGTATTTTTGAAGAATATTTGCAAACTTGCTATTTTTATTTTTTTCATTTTGAAATTATAATTTAAAATTCACAAAAATTTGTTGTTTAGTCAATAAGCCCCACGTGAATTAAACCAGACAGAAAGGCCAGAACATTCCATTCAATATTTTTGGAAACACCAATGTCCACACACAGAGAGGATCTAACCAGACAGGGAATCTGGGGGAAGGGCGACAAAGAGCTATGGTCCATATTCCGCCCCCTCCAAATGTCTTTAACAAAAGCAAGGGCCAGGCATCTAAGGGATTAAAAAAGTGAATAATCTGCAAGGTCAGAAAGAGAGTATCTCCCCCTCCTCTAGCCCTATATCTATTACATTCCACAACAGCAGAACCTATCACCCCCTACCTACCTTCCCCCTTCTTTCTGCTCTCAGGGCCCCCAGGGAGTAACAGCTGGATACAGAAACAACAGAAGACACTGAAAGACTCTATCATTCTTTTATTTACCCCAGGGCAGAATGTGCGTGGTAAAAAAAAATATAGACAACTGGGAATTCTCACGCATACTTCTGGTAAATGTTTCTCCCAGATCTTTATATAAAACATTCCATTGAGAATGTCATGGATTCTTCCTTTAAAAGAGTAGTTGATGCATTAAACAGTCTTCCATCAGAAGGGGTACAAACAGCAAGGTGTAAGGCAGGAGTGGCCATTACGAGATCTTCAATGGTTACAATTCTTAATTCATATTCACCATTTTTTCGTTCACCCCATGACATATCCGACCTCTACACAAGGTGGATCCTGCGCATGTTTAACAATGGGATTTATTCACTAAAAAGTAAACTGTAAACCAAATTGCAAAATGAATAAAGTAAATAAAAATAATGGATTTGGAAAAATTCACCAATTCTGCTATAGTCACAGATTGGTTGTTTTTGTAGGAATATTACAATTTGGATTTCAATCCATCACAATTTAACGAGTAACCCTTCAGATTCCTGTTTTTATTATTATTTTTACGATTTATATACAATATACACTATAAAAATATTAATGTAAAATCTTATTTAACGGCTGACACTAAATTAGCTGCCACTAATTATGTCAATACTCTCTATTCTGTTTTAATGGACAGCAGAGTTCTGTTCCAAACCCGTTTCACCAGTACCTGAACTAAGCTCGGGTTATACCAGGATTACCTGAATAACGAACTGTTCCCTGGGGTCACTTGCGTGGTGCTGTTGGATCTTCGGAGATTGTTGATGGCTCTCGATGAATTGCCCTAAGAAAAGGGACAAAGGGATCGAAAGCTTTCAGTTAGCAGAGACGGG
Source organism: Pelobates cultripes (assembly GCA_933207985.1). Lineage (NCBI taxonomy): Eukaryota > Metazoa > Chordata > Amphibia > Anura > Pelobatidae > Pelobates > Pelobates cultripes. The sequence continues at coordinate 5,823,141 of OW240916.1, forward strand.
TTCATTCACTAAACATAGAACCGCAGGAAAACAAAATGACAAAATCCAGACTAAAGCAGCCGAGCTGTGATTACAGCAGAGATACAGAACTTTTGTTGATCAGCTAATTTATGTCTCAATTCTGTTTTCCTTTCCCTGTAACTGAGCGTTTAGTGAATAAACCATATTTTTAGACAAGAGACCCTTTAAAGCAGGACAGGTAGCAGGTCATTAGGAGTTCACTTACCGGTGAGTTTCCCTTGCTCTGACTCTCTGTGATCACCGACACAGAACGGGAGAATTGCTTGGCACTGCCAGCACTACTCGGACGTCTTGTTACAGAAACCTGGGAGCCCGTCAGGGCAAGTTCACTATTATTTCCACCACCTTGATGGGTTGGGGTACCAACAGGACTCTGCATTGTCACCTGGGGGTACAACAAGGAGGGAGTTAGTGTTCATAGAAAAAATGTAAATCATACAGTGTTATTTACTAAACTGAGAATGCAAAGTGAAATTCAGATTTTAAAAGGGGACAGTTTAGGCATCTAGCTTCATCTAAATGAATTTGTTATGATGCCAGGAGGCCCCTGTGCCTTAAAGGGTTAAACTAAGCATGTCACACTCGCGGCCCACAAGAACCATCTTTGCGGCCCAGCGAGCCGCGAGTACATGCTGGTGTTATAGCAGAGTAGGCACCTGCTTTCCCCACATTGCAGGTGCCTATTCTGCTTACCCGGCCGGGGAGGAGGGCCAGCGAGGGAGCTCAGTGTTCCTGCTCCTCACTCGCTCGTGCCGTCTGTAGTGAAGCTGGGCGCGAGGGAGCAGTGAGAAGCAGATAGAAGGAACCCAGGGAGATGCCCCACATTGGCTCTAAAAGGTAGGGAGCAATAATGTAAAGTATGTGTGTAAGTGTCTGTGTAGGTCAGTGAGTGTGTGTGTGTCTGTCAGTGAGTGTGTCTGTCAGTGTTGCATTGGCTGCGACTGGACAGTGGAGTGCATGGAGGCACGCAACGCCACGTCACATTCAGATGTGACATCAACGTGCTCCACCTTCACAGGGTTTCAAGAAGTAGCGGGAGGATCAGATTTGGCACAGGGTGCGGACAGCGCCATTTGGGGTATACCAGAGGCCAGACTCCGGAGTCACATACTGGCATCGGCAATGTGAATGGAGTCTGCTTGTTGGCTAGAGGGGGGCTGCTGGGCTTTAGTAGAGGGGGAGGACAAATTACTGTAATTTTCAAAATAAACCTAAGTTTCTATGAAAATTTAAGGTTTTTTTGTTTTTTTTTGCGGCCCACATAAACTTAAACCTTGTTTATGTGGCCCATGCTAGACTTTGAGTTTGACATGCTTGGGTTAAACTGTTCTAAAAAGGTTTAACCCTGAAGTGAGCCTCCAGTGCCGATCCTCAGGGCCCCCAGGCGGCATCCGGCTTCAGAATCACAGTACCAGGAAGCGCGGAGTGCCGCTGGGCAGGGGCGCTGTTAAATGGCTGAGAGCTCTGAGCCAATCAGTGACTCCTCATTTATAAAACGGGATTGAAAAAGGTAACGTTTCTTTTCCAAAATACGCCAGAAAATGTACATCACACCGTGTTATCCAAGGTATGATTTCAACCAAACTAAATTAGCATAAATAATCCACGATCATCGACTGGGGGGCATTCTGACAACAATATCCGGACACTGTTCTCCAGACTTATCCATGTCTGGAACTTGCAGAACAGCCTCCGATTTAGAGAGAATACAGACCAGGTTTCTGGAGCCCAACCTAGCAGGTGAAATCCAAAAAGATGGAAACAGGCACGAATGCTCAAATACAGCGATAATTACATTAAACTGGCAGATGTACAGCTTTGTATCAGATTTACATGCGGACAGTTGTAAATTCTAATACAAGCTAACTATGGGACAAAGCGTTAACTAGACTGGACTTGACTTAGCACCATAACCACTACACTGAGCTGTAATAATACAATAGGCTGTAATGGCTATGGTACATTTTTAAATCTTCACAGTTTATAGCTTAGTTATATAAGGGATACTAATGGCAGGACCTGCCAATATAAGGGATATTAATGGCAGGACCTGCCGATATAAGGGATATTAATGGCAGGACCTGCCGATATAAGGGATATTAATGGCAGGATCTGCCGATATAAGGGATATTAATGGCAGGATCTGCCGATATAAGGGATATTAATGGCAGGATCTGCCGATATAAGGGATATTAATGGCAGGACCTGCCGATATAAGGGATATTAATGGCAGGACCTGCCGATATAAGGGATATTAATGGCAGGACCTGCCGATATAAGGGATATTAATGGCAGGACCTGCCGATATAAGGGATATTAATGGCAGGACCTGCCGATATAAGGGATATTAATGGCAGGACCTGCCGATATAAGGGATATTAATGGCAGGATCTGCCGATATAAGGGATATTAATGGCAGGATCTGCCGATATAAGGGATATTAATGGCAGGACCTGCCGATATAAGGGATATTAATGGCAGGACCTGCCGATATAAGGGATATTAATGGCAGGACCTGCCGATATAAGGGATATTAATGGCAGGACCTGCCGATATAAGGGATATTAATGGCAGGATCTGCCGATATAAGGGATATTAATGGCAGGATCTGCCGATATAAGGGATATTAATGGCAGGATCTGCCGATATAAGGGATATTAATGGCAGGATCTGCCGATATAAGGGATATTTGCTGTATTAAATGTAGACATTACAGGAGAATATTTTACTTTGCATCTTCACTTGGAAAATAGCTGAAAACGACAGATATAACGATCGAGAACATGATACACACCCTAGGTAACTACAGCATCGGTAACCTAGGCAACAACAGCGCAGAAGAACAGGTGAAACGGTTACACAATGCACACAGATTAGGTATTAAGAAACATGAACGCTATCAGCACTGTCTGTTATTTGGATGAGTGGCAAAGCATGGCCTGCAACAGGTATATTACATACAGCAACAGGTATGTTACAGCGACACGTATAGCCAACACGTATCTCTCCAGATGTTGGAATGGATTGCCTAAAGTTCTAGAACATCTGGAAAGCTGCATGTTTATCATCCCAGCTCTACATTAACTGCATCAAATAATGATTCCTTTCCTGATTAATCCATGGCAGAATCGGCTTATTAGAATACAATGCTGCCATGGTTTAACGAGAAAACAAGATTTTTCAGCCATGCTTTGACCCACATATCTTGCAAGATGGCAAGCATAATGCATAGATCAAATATCTGTCCTTTGAAGAACATCCTTACCTTCTCTCATGTCACAAGGCAAACTACAACCAAAGGAGCATGCGCGGACATTAGTGGAACTAGAGAGATATCAGCCCAAACGTTCCAACTTTATACATTTTATTATATTGACCTCAACTCCCAACCTTTCCAAATCAGACGAGGAAGTCTGCATGTACTCCACAGGACATTGATGCCAAGACAAATGCGGTCTGCTATAGTTCTTCTGAGTATCTACACTGCCTTACCATTACATTATATAGAAGATATAACCATGATGTGGGATTCTGGGTGGAATTACGAGGAGATTATTGGAAAGTGATGCAGTGAGCGTCCACCAACAGATCGAAGGTAATTATAGGTATCCTAGTGTAGTACAGAAATTTCAAATAATACATCTCGGTGCCCAGACCGATAGACCAGGATCCAGCCATACACACCGCTCCCATGGTCTCCCTGCACAGCCCAGGTCAGTCAGCACGCATACCTCACCTGATATCAGCTCTGTCAGTGGGATATAGCACCTCCAAGGCCGGCGTGAAGTACCAGCTTCTGCGTTCAGTATGTGACGGTTACTGGGTCACATCTGATGCTCACCGTCCTGGTACCAGTATCCCAGCATGCAGTGCGTCTTGGTATCACAGACACCAATAGAAAACAGAGCATCCCTTCATCAGTACAGGAGTCCAACAACCTGCCCAGACCAATAATTCCTCATAGCAACAACTCTATAAACTGCAAGTCCCCAGCATCCAGGATATTGGGGAACACCAACTGCAGCTTATGGGGTGCTCCCAAAGCAGGTTATGGGGTACACCCAGCTCCCTCAGTGCAAGTTAAGGGGTACACCAAGTCTAGGTTATGGGGGTGCCCCTGTCCAGGTTTTGGGGTGCTCTCTCAGTCCAGGTTTTGGGGTGCTCCCAGTCCAGTTTATCGGGGTGCTCTCAGTCCAGTTTATCGGGGTGCTCTCTCAGTCCAGTTTATTGGGGTGCTCTCTCAGTCCAGTTTATTGGGGTGCTCTCTCAGCCCAGTTTATTGGGGTGCTCTCTCAGTCCAGGTTTTGGGGTGCTCTCTCAGTCCAGTTTATTGGGGTGCTCTCTCAGCCCAGTTTATTGGGGTGCTCTCTCAGCCCAGTTTATTGGGGTGCTCTCTCAGTCCAGGTTTTGGGGTGCTCTCAGTCCAGGTTTTGGGGTGCTCTCTCAGTCCAGGTTGTGGGGTGCTCCCAGCCCAGGTTTTGGGGTGCTCTCTCAGTCCAGTTTATTGGGGTGCTCGCTCAGTCCAGGTTTTGGGGTGCTCTCAGTCCAGGTTTTGGGGTGCTCTCTCAGTCCAGGTTGTGGGGTGCTCTCTCAGTCCAGGTTGTGGGGTGCTCTCTCAGTCCAGGTTGTGGGGTGCTCCCAGCCCAGGTTTTGGGGTGCTCTCTCAGCCCAGTTTATTGGGGTGCTCTCTCAGTCCAGGTTGTGGGGTGCTCTCTCAGTCCAGGTTGTGGGGTGCTCTCTCAGCCCAGTTTATTGGGATGCTCTCTCAGTCCAGGTTGTGGGGTGCTCTCTCAGTCCAGGTTGTGGGGTGCTCCCAGCCCAGGTTTTGGGGTGCTCTCTCAGCCCAGTTTATTGGGGTGCTCTCTCAGCCCAGTTTATTGGGGTGCTCTCTCAGCCCAGGTTTTGGGGTGCTCTCTCAGCCCAGTTTATTGGGGTGCTCTCTCAGCCCAGGTTTTGGGGTGCTCTCTCAGCCCAGTTTATTGGGGTGCTCGCTCAGTCCAGGTTTTGGGGTGCTCTCAGTCCAGGTTGTGGGGTGCTCTCTCAGTCCAGGTTGTGGGGTGCTCTCTCAGTCCAGTTTATTGGGGTGCTCTCCGAGCCCAGTTTATTGGGGTGCTCTCAGTGTCCGCACAGATCACCAGCCGCTCTTTCCACCATTAATGAGAATAACTGACAACGTTACTGACGCTCTAGCAACAAAACACAACCTACCCGAGGACCGCCCCCTGCCGGCGGCTATTGGTGAAAACAAGAATCTTCTCAACCAGCATTGGCTGAGCGAGCTGTCAATCAAAGGCGGAGTTTAGCGCTGCAGTTTGGTAGAGGGAACACAGGGGGCGTGGCTTCACCATGCTTTACACATTGATACAAAGTAACAATAGGGAGTCTGGGAGAACCTGGCACTGTGTGTAATCAACTGGGTGTAATATAAACTGTGTGTAATATAAACTGTGTGTAATATAAACTGGGTGTAATAAACTATGTGTAATATAAACTGGGTGTAATAAACTATGTGTAATATAAACTATATATAATGTATACTGTGTGTAATAAACTGGGTGTAATATAAACTGGGTGTAATATAAACTATATATAATGTATACTGTGTGTAATCAACTGTGTGTAATAAACTGTGTATAATATAAACTGTGTGTAATATAAACTGTGTGTAATAAACTGTGTGTAATATAAACTATATATAATGTATACTGTGTGTAATATAAACTGTGTGTAATATAAACTATATATAATGTATACTGTGTGTAATATAAACTGTGTGTAATATAAACTATATATAATGTATACTGTGTATAATGTATACTGTGTGTAATATAAACTATGTATAATGTATACTGTGTGTAATATAAACTATATATAATATATACTGTGTGTAATCAACTGTGTATAATAAACTATGTGTAATATAAACTATATATAATGTACACTGTGTGTAATCAACTGTGTGTAATATAAACTGGGTGTAATATAAACTATATATAATGTATACTGTGTGTAATCAACTGTGTATAATAAACTATGTGTAATATAAACTATATATAATATATACTGTGTGTAATCAACTGTGTGTAATAAACTGGGTGTAATATAAACTGTGTATAATAAACTGTGTGTATTATAAACTGTGTGTAATATAAACTATATATAATGTATACTGTGTGTAATCAACTGTGTATAATAAACTGTGTGTAATATAAACTATATATAATATATACTGTGTGTAATCAACTGTGTATAATATAAACTATATATAATGTAAACTGTGTGTAATCAACTGTATATAATAAACTGTGTGTAATATAAACGATGTATAATGTATACTGTGTGTAATCAACTGTATATAATAAACTGTGTAATATAAACTATATATAATGTATACGGTGTGTAATCAACTGTATATAATAAACTGTGTGTAATATAAACTATATATAATGTATACTGTGTGTAATATAAACTATATATGATATATACTGTGTGTAATCAACTGTGTATAATAAACTGTGTGTAATATAAACTGTGTGTAATCAACTGTGTATAATATAAACTGTGTGTAATCAACTGTATATAATAAACTGTGTGTAATATAAACTGTGTGCAATATAAACTATATATAATATAAACTGTGTGTAATATAAACTGTGTATAATGTATACTGTGTGTAATCAACTCTATATAATAAACTGTGTGTAATATAAACTATATATAATGTAAACTGTGTGTAATCAACTGTATATAATAAACTGTGTGTAATATAAACGATGTATAATGTATACTGTGTGTAATCAACTGTATATAATAAACTGTGTAATATAAACTATATATAATGTATACGGTGTGTAATCAACTGTATATAATAAACTGTGTGTAATATAAACTATATATAATGTATACTGTGTGTAATATAAACTATATATGATATATACTGTGTGTAATCAACTGTGTATAATAAACTGTGTGTAATATAAACTGTGTGTAATCAACTGTGTATAATATAAACTGTGTGTAATCAACTGTATATAATAAACTGTGTGTAATATAAACTGTGCAATATAAACTATATATAATATAAACTGTGTGTAATATAAACTGTGTATAATGTATACTGTGTGTAATCAACTCTATATAATAAACTGTGTGTAATATAAACTATATATAATGTATACTGTGTGTAATATAAACTATAATGTATACTGTGTGTAATAAACTAAACTATATATAATGTATACTGTGTGTAATCAACTGTATATAATAAACTGTGTGTAATCAGCTATATATAATGTGTACTGTGTGTAATATAAACTATATATAACATAAAATGTGTGTAATAAACTATATATTATATATACTGTGTGTAATATAAACTATAATATATACTGTGTGTAATATAAACTATATATAACAAACTGTGTGTAATAAACTATATATAATATACTGTGTGTAATATAAACTATATATAACATATACTGTGTAATAAATTATATATAATATATACTGTGTATAATAAACTATATATAATGTATACTGTGTGTAATATAAACTATATATTATATATACTGTGTGTAATAAACTATTTATAATATATACTGTGTGTAATCAACTATATATAATATAAACTGTGTGTAATATAAACTGGGTGTAATATAAACTATATATAATGTATACTGTGTGTAATAAACTGGGTGTAATATAAACTATATATAATGTATACTGTGTGTAATCAACTGTGTGTAATAAACTGTGTATAATATAAACTGTGTATAATATAAACTGTGTGTAATATAAACTGTGTGTAATAAACTGTGTGTAATATAAACTATATATAATGTATACTGTGTGTAATATAAACTGTGTGTAATATAAACTATATATAATGTATACTGTGTGTAATATAAACTGTGTGTAATAAACTGTGTGTAATATAAACTATATATAATGTATACTGTGTATAATGTATACTGTGTGTAATCAACTGTGTATAATAAACTGTGTGTAATATAAACTATGTATAATGTATACTGTGTGTAATATAAACTATATATAATATATACTGTGTGTAATCAACTGTGTATAATAAACTATGTGTAATATAAACTATATATAATATATACTGTGTGTAATCAACTGTGTGTAATAAACTGGGTGTAATATAAACTGTGTATAATAAATTGTGTGTATTATAAACTGTGTGTAATATAAACTATATATAATGTATACTGTGTGTAATCAACTGTGTATAATAAACTGTGTGTAATATAAACTATATATAATATATACTGTGTGTAATCAACTGTGTATAATATAAACTGGGTGTAATATAAACTATATATAATGTAAACTGTGTGTAATCAACTGTATATAATAAACTGTGTGTAATATAAACGATGTATAATGTATACTGTGTGTAATCAACTGTATATAATAAACTGTGTAATATAAACTATATATAATGTATACGGTGTGTAATCAACTGTATATAATAAACTGTGTGTAATATAAACTATATATAATGTATACTGTGTGTAATATAAACTATATATGATATATACTGTGTGTAATCAACTGTGTATAATAAACTGTGTGTAATATAAACTGTGTGTAATCAACTGTGTATAATATAAACTGTGTGTAATCAACTGTATATAATAAACTGTGTGTAATATAAACTGTGCAATATAAACTATATATAATATAAACTGTGTGTAATATAAACTGTGTATAATGTATACTGTGTGTAATCAACTCTATATAATAAACTGTGTGTAATATAAACTATATATAATGTATACTGTGTGTAATATAAACTATAATGTATACTGTGTGTAATAAACTAAACTATATATAATGTATACTGTGTGTAATCAACTGTATATAATAAACTGTGTGTAATCGGCTATATATAATGTGTACTGTGTGTAATATAAACTATATATAACATAAAATGTGTGTAATAAACTATATATTATATATACTGTGTGTAATATAAACTATAATGTATACTGTGTGTAATATAAACTATATATAACAAACTGTGTGTAATAAACTATATATAATATACTGTGTGTAATATAAACTATATATAACATATACTGTGTAATAAATTATATATAATATATACTGTGTATAATAAACTATATATAATGTATACTGTGTGTAATATAAACTATATATTATATATACTGTGTGTAATAAACTATTTATAATATATACTGTGTGTAATCAACTATATATAATATAAACTGTGTGTAATAAACTGTTTAATATATACTGTGTGTAATAAACTATATATTATATATACTGTGTGTAATCAACTGTATATAATAAACCGTGTGTAATAAACTATATATAATATAAACTATGTGTAATAAACTGTGTATAATATACTATATGTAATATAAACTGTGTATAATATAAAATGTGTGTAATATACTATATATATATATAATATACACTATGTGTAATATAAATTGTGCATAATATAAACTGTGTGTAATATACTATATATAATATAAACTGCGTGTAATATAAACTATGTATACTGTATATAATATAAACTATATATAATATAATCTGTCTATAATATACAGGGACTGTGTGTAATAAACTGTATATTGTATAAAATGTGTATAATAAACTATATATAATGTATATTGTGTATAATATAAACTATATATAATATAGACTGTGTATAACATACTGTGCATTAGCTCCTAACTTACAGGAACACGCAGTGAATTCAATGTGAATTGTAAACATTAGCCAAAACTTCCCCACAGGCCAGAGTAGCTGAACTCAGAGCGGAGCTGATTTAGAGAATTGTTCCAGCTCGGCTACTTTGCTCAGCACTGGGTACACTGCAATCCTGAATCTTTACTGTGGGATTAGGAGGATTTAGGGTTAAGGAGATTTTACAATTAATAGCGACTTGGGGTGACTGGGTGTATTAAACAGAGGTATTGCAGACTGTAAACCATATCGCTCCTAGCCAGGTTTCAATCAGTACAGCAAACCGTGTGCCCTCATTCTAAAGTCCTACCTTTAAATCATCCCTAACCTTAGCCCAAGTGACGTCATTTCAGAAGGATCCATTATTACCAGCACCACTTCAGTATTGCTGAACGAGTCAGAAAAAACACGGCTATTCCATCGGGACCTGGGCTATTTATTAAATGAGACCGCCACTTTTGGATGAGTACATACGGCATGGCCTGGAGATGGACAGCTTACACTGGTAATATATAAGACAGTGTGAGATCGGTGTGTATAAGACAGTCCCAATTATAGAAGGTGCATTCCCACCAAGATGCCGTTGGGCAAGTTTCCCCTATAGACTCTAGGCACGTTTGAGCAGGGTCCTCTTCAACCTATTGTTCCTGTAAGTTTTCTTGTAATTGTCCTGTTTATAGTTAAACCCCCCTCTCATCAAATTGCAAAGCGCTACGGAATCTGTTGGCGCTATATAAATGGCAATACTAATAACGGAAGCCATTAATTATAGGCAGAGCCATGCCAGCTGCTGTAGGAACTGGCCACCATCACAAATTAAGTCACAGATAGAATCATTAGCGGTATGGAATAAACCGTAACAGCAATGTCCTGCAGTTCGGTCCACATCTTCCCGGGGTCATGGACATGGCTAGGACAGCAATACAAGGGTAAAGCACATGGAGAAGACCCCCTTTATCCTGTGCATATTTTAGTAAGTCACATGACATTCCCATCTCGCCCCTGTATATAATCTTAAATCAGCAAGGGATGGGAGGGGGGCAGGTGCTCCTAACCAACGACACTATTTCCCAAATGAAGAATTTCTTTCTATACAGAAGTTGCTATGGGAGGAAGGTTACGATACCCAAAGCTGCTCCGATAAGAATGTAGATACTTAATGTAACCATTAAATCTCCTGGTGGCTTTATGAAGGATGAGGATCTGTTTTTGCTTTAAAGATGTAAAGGTCTACGGATAAAGAGACACTGGTACAGTCATACAAGCTGTGCAAGACAATTGTCCTCTGGGAGGACACAATCCATGCTTACCACAAACCAATGAATATAAGACAAATAGCCCAACGCATTTCACACAGTCAATACTCATTCACTGATTAATTGCAAATGGTGAGAAACACATTTGGCTTTTGTCACTGATTGTATCCCTGTCCAGGCAAATTATTGGTGGAATCCATCCCTTTTTTGACCTCTTCAACACTGAGCCCTATTATATTCTTTGAAAACTATATCAATCATTTTATTGTTTTGTTTTTTTATACATAATTTTTTTGTTTTTTAAAGTTAGTCTGTACTGGTGTACCAAAGTTGTTACACACTCTTCTTCTTGGTTTTGTCAATGTAAGTAAAAGATTAAGAATATAACATTGGCCGATGAGACACATTCAGGCAGCTGCCTTAAAGGAGCCATCACACACACGTCTGGTTCTCGGAGGGGGGTATACAGAAGCCATGCAAAGCAGGGCAGTTACAGGACCCCACCTTGAATTAGAAAACAAACCAAGTAAACATGACTTTTGGCACCATCTGTTCGTGTGTTAATACTCATATGAGATATCGCACACGATTCCAATTTCTTCAATAAACCAAATTTTAGGAGAAAATTCTCTTTAAAAAAAAAAAAAAAAAAGAAATAAATCTCCATTGTGGATAAAAAATGTTATATTTCTTTTATTTTTATCCTACAAATTCCATGTCAATTCTTCACAAAACTCAGTTTATTAAATAATCCCATTTACATTATTAGATGTGCGGATACTCTGTAATTAAATAGATAATGTGGAATAATTATTTACTTCTTTTTCAGTAAGGGATCGGCTGATGCAGAAAAGACGGGCTATTCAGTAAAGTGTGACCACACAGGAATTCAGTGTGAAATTTGAAATTTTCAGCCAAATATCTATTTGGTCATGGAATTCCCAATAATTCCCATTTTACTGAATAATCCTGAGTCGGCTATACAAGTAACCTTTACTGCTCCTGCTATTTCATGGACAGCATCCAGCTGAGAATAAAAGGGATTTATGTCTACAATTTGTTCTTTAACCTGTGTGTTCCATGATCTCAATGTTCCTGAACCCATTACACTATACTAGAAGGTTTGACGTGAATTACCAGCAGATTGTTTGTTACCAGTGATTGGATGAAGTTATATAAACTTATTTTAAAAACGGGACATCGCGTGTTTCAAATACTGTAACTGGAAATTACATTTTGGCATTGTTCCCGCAGCTGTTCCTTTGCATCAACTTCCATCAGATTCAATCTATCTAAAGCTTTAAATCTGACAGCTGCGGTTGGAAGCGGCTAAACTCAAGTTAAAGTTAAATTTGTATCTCTGAGATAATCAGCCAAGTCCGTGTGCTAAACATTGTACAAGTATAAATTTGCTGTTACAATCCACATCTTCTTAACATAACCTCAGGAGTTCAAAAAGGAGAAGACAGAGGAGGAATGGGGCCTTGAATCCGCAGCTTCAGATGTTCTTCTGTCTCTGACTCCTACGATTGTAGCCGATTGGTTTTTTAATAAGTCCACAAGGTCAGTATTTCCTAGTGGGTGAACTATCTCCATGCCATCAAAGAGGGATACACAGCCCTGCACCGCACTTTGTCCATTTAACTCTAAAGGACACACACTTTGTGAGTCTTCCTCTGCTTCTATTTTCCTTATGACCCCATTTACATCAGGAATTGTTCCCACTGATGCAGGGGTCGGTGAAGAAGGGATACTAAATGGTTGCAGAATTCCCTCCTCTTCTGGCCAAGGGTTAACGTGGCTCAGTATATCTGTTGGACACGGAGGTGGAGTAGCGACTGTAATTTGATTTGCAGCCCTTTGCCCAGAGGATGTCTGGGTAAGTGCCTCAAACTGCCGCAGGATCTAAAAGGAAATGAACAGAAAAAAAAATAAAGTCAGTGAAGTAGGAAATAAATAAAATGTTAAAATATTAGCTATTCATAAAACAACAACAATGCAAAAAACAATACTTACATATTTGAAATATAAATAGCTCACATTTAGAAGAATCAAACATACCCATACCCAGAAATTCTTTGGAACCTTCCAACATGTTGATTTATGTCCTTCACGGAGGGATAGGATAATTTGGAAGTATACATTTGGGATTTTGATGGCCACACAAGTGCTCACCTTGGTAGCTTTGTGTGTTACTGGTCCAGGAGAACCACCACTTAGCTTCTGCAGATTTTGCCGGACCACTGCGAACATGTGGTCATGTGACAGGAGATCAGAGGTCATAAGAGAAGACATGGCACACATGGATCTCTACAGTGACATGAAGAAGAAAAAAATTATTCAAACACCCAGCCCACGACACTACAAAGAAAGGGTTAGATGGTTCTTACCAGCTTGACGCATGTACAGTCATCCAGGAGTGAATGGTTTAACATCTCAAAAACCACTTCGCAATTCAACATCGAACACCTGGAATACAGGGGAATCCGTTTAGAAAACAGATAAATAATTTATCTTTAATAAAAGCAGAAGGCAATGGCCACACCGTTATCATTATTAGATATTAAGTGGATATTGAGGCCTCGCCAACACACATTTGTTTCCCAGGCTGTAACATGGGTTATTTTCACAAAACTGACAAAAACTTGAAACAGGCTCATGATCCTTTATCTCCGTTCAGAAGAAGAAGATAAACACGACAGCGAAATGTGTCAAACTCATTTTTGTCTACCCACCTTTTTAGCAGAGTTGGGAGATTTCTTACACTTTGGTAATTTTAGCCTACATTTTGAAATCCACTCTGTATTTGCTTTAAAATTTCCCACATTCAGACTTACGTGAATAGCTCTGTTAGTGTATTGGTGAAAGTACTTGTTATGTGTAGGTTGATTGGGTTAAAGATGCAGTAAATTGATTTTTACTATATTTCCCAGATTACCGGAGGGCAATGGTCACTAATAATTCCATAAAGAGTCGAGAGATATTATCCGTGTGTTTGCAGACAGATTATAGAGGAATGGTCGATGTGCCTTTAACATACCCCTGGCACTCACCCTCTCACAAAGTGCTGCATCTCTTCTTGAGTAAGAAATACTTTGTTTCCTCTCGTTATCGCCCAGACCAGCTGAGCCTCCTGCACACAGTCCCCAAGGTGTGTGTGTTCCACCCTATACAGAGAGACAGAGAATGTATGAAATCCCAGGAGAATCCAGAACTATAGGAGATCTAAAGATCAGCATCATACAGGATTAATGGGAGACTGACAATGCTGGGGGTCCCTAGAGAATGCTGGATTGTGGGATTATATTGATTGAGTTATGTTGTCACACTGCGTTTTATAAATGCACGGTAAAGGGATATTACCAGAGCTAGTGCTCATTAAAGGACAGATGTCTTTGAGTGTCCACAAGTTATAAACAGTTATTATTAAACTTAATGATTATTTTTTTTTTTAATTATTAAAATGCTCAGTTAACAGTAGAGTCTGACCCAACATGACAGATAAACAAAAAAAGTGAAATTTTCTAAAGGAGGGAAAAATGTTACAATGCTGCTTGGCAGATCTAGACATGTTCTTAAAGCTTAAGCGGAGATTTCATCGTCTTGTTGTAAGACGTTTTTATACCTATCAGTGGTCTCGGAGGTTTCTCGGTTGTTGCTTTTTGATTGGCCATCACTTCCCGATTTGCTACCAGCTTCAGACGACTGGCTCTGAGAAGACTTTCCGTGCGAGGACTCCTGGGAGCTGTGTCCACTGTCCGTCTCATCCCATCCACCTCCAGGAACTCCAGTGCGATGAGTAACTGAAGGGGGGTGAAGAGGGGGGTGGGGGGGTTATGCAAAAAAAAAAAAAACACATCCAAAACCAATCAAAACTAACAAACATATTCAGTCATGTGAAAACAAAAATTATTTTAAAAAGTTTTCATATCGATAACCGCAGCACAAATATAACGGTCTCGGCTTCAAACTATTGCAAAAACACAATTACTCTTCATTTCTGTTATTGGGAAAAGGTAAAATGAATGCATGCACCGGATTTCTTCTCGACTGATGGCTCATTTTCTCTAATTTTGAAGCTTGTACTAATGGCCACAGCATAAGCAGGAGGAAACCAGTTATTAAAAATGCATTAACACAAAATATAGAGTTTTAGAAAAGTATGTGCGTGTGCATCATGTTTGACTGTGCGTTATCCATTGATATTCCTTGTCCTTTATTTGAGCTGTACAGTATTTCAGCTAGTGGTTTCTCTAAATGCATATTTCACTATTGCAGATCATTTATATTTCATGTTTTCTTTATAGTTTAGTTAATTTGTTCTTGGGGCTGCACTGGGACCTACAAACCTCTGTCTGCCTTAGATGGGTGGGAGTCATATTGCATTTCAGTCTCTCTCGTTATTTTGCTACCAGAAGAGGAGCTGGGGAGACTGAATCGCCCTCTCTGTCTCCTCAGCTCCTGCTTAAAAATATTTATCTAGAGGGGGGCTTAATTACAATGGCGGCTGCTGCTCCGGATCATAACTCCCATCAACCCCAGAAATGTTCCAACACTATCTTGAGATTACGGGCCCCCTCGCTGCATGGTGTTTCGGCAAACAGTACATTACGGGGAATAACGCGTGGTTGATCAGGCAGATTTTATATGTATAAGCAAAGCATGTACTGGTCAACCAGTCTGATATCGTGATGGTAGACAAGGAATGCAAGACTGCAATCGTGGTGGACGTGGCAATACCCAGTGATTATAACATGTGGAAGAAGGAACATGAGAAGGTGGACAAATACCAAGGACTGAAAGAAGAGCTAGAAAGGATGTGGAAAGTGAAAGTAGTAGTACTCCCACTCTGGGCTATGACTACCAAGTTAGGAGAGTGGCTTCAGCAGATTCCAGGTTGGGCATCTGAGATCGCTGTCCAGAAGAGTTCAGTTCTAGGTACAACTACGATACTGCGTAGAACCCACAGACTCCTAGAGGACCCGAGAATGAGGAATACACAAAATACCACCAGGAGAGGTAAGAATGTAAATATATAATTTTTTTTTTAAATGATCGGTCTGTTTTTTCACATTGCAAGATAATGGTTTCAAATCTTCTATTGTGCAGAGCGATGCTCAGTGAGCAGAGAGGCAGTGCACACCAAGTAATCTTTATTGGTAAACAACAATGTGAGCATAGCAGAACCTGGACCTCAGTGTGGCACTTACATAAGCAAGTCTTTGGGGAAAAAATTATTAATGAACAAAAAAGTGAAAGTAAAGTAAAGCTTTATAAAATTTTTTTTGTATTTTTAAACTTATGTAGGTATCCTTCAGCAGCATTGTATGCACAGAATTGTTGCTTTACCTTTGTATTAATAACTATGCCTTAAAACGAAGAGAATATCGGTAGTAACAGAGTAACGATGGCAAGCAGTTGTCTCATTGAGAAGTGAAAAGCTATCCTTTGCTCACCTCGAACATTGTGTGCCAGTGGAGATGTTACGCCAGAGGGCTTCCAGTTCTCTGTGGGCACTGTGACTGGTTTGTAGGAGTCATCGGCCTGCCCACTGATGCAGGGAGAGGCTGACGTCGATCCGGCTAACACTGCGTGCGTCACTTTTACAGCTGCGCGCTGTATGCCGCCGAGTAATGTGTCGCTAGACACACCTGATACAGTAAAATATTGATTTTATTACTTTTACAGGAAAAATATTTTGAAAGAAGAAACATTTGGTTAAAAAGGGTTTATTTAGTAAATAATGAATTGTAATCAATTGAAAAGCTACATTTTAAATTACAGTGTCAGCTGGACTACTTTAGTCTAAATTTAGCAATTCGGCTCAGTAAATAAACACAGAATAGCAGGGATCATGCAAACAGACTTAGAACTAGTGACCCTTTCAGACAACACGTACCCAGATCTGGTTTCTCCTGGGAATATCCAAAGCCCTGCATAGCCAGTGGGTGTAAGGTCTGAGTGCCCATGCCTAAATGGAGACAATGGTCAGAGTGATCGAATCAGAGAATGGCAGCGGACAAACAATACAGCTCAGCCCTTTCATACAAAACACCACGGACAAACTGGGAACCGTGAATATAATGACACGCCTCAACAGACCATACACTGCAGGAACAATGTAGCCTCTGAATATTTAATACATTCCTACAGACGAAGGTCATTACAAACATTATACGAATAAAGAGACTAACAATTAAATACAAACCGGGAGGATGATTAGAAATTATAAACTGTTCAGCAATAAAGAAGCACATTGATGGGCACAGAGATGTGTTATTTAAATATTGTAATCATTGTCATTTAAATGTTGTAATCATTGTCATTTAAATATTGTAATCATTGTCATTGCAATTTTTCTTTCTGAAAACCGTCCTCCTTTGTTTTATATGTATTTTGCAATGTAATTGCACCTAAACCTCTCATGTTGACCTTATATTTATAAGCAATCAAAATTGGTGCTGTGTATTCTGATAAGAGTTTAAGATTTGGAGCAAAAAAACAAAAACAAAAAAACAGTCTCCGTATATACTGAGGGCATTCGGCGGACTCTAAAAGCAGGTGGAGCTGTTTTAATAGTATATAGATATAGTGATTATTCCAGCTGTCTGCATCTCTATTGTGAAGTGACGCTGAGTCTTTAGACGCTGAGTTCACACAGTTCAGTCCAGGATGCCCGATAGAAACAATAGTAAAGGGTCAGCGCTGATAGATCAAACTGGGAAAAGTGAAATTAAGGCAGTTTTCCTCCAAAAGGAAGGGAATCCCTCTATCCCTATAGTTGTGAGGGAAGTACAAAATATAAAAAAGTGTAGAGGATTATCTCCTCTCTAAAAAGACACTGGTGAGAGTTTTATAACTAACAAAAGATGCCTTAAACAGGTCTACAATAGATAGATACACTTAAAGGTACTGCGACTCCAGCAAGTGCTGGGTTTTGAAAATAAAATGTTACCTGCATGGGGCGTCTCCCTAGACGTCACCACAGGTATAGAGCGAGAAGAGGCATCAGAGTACAAGCTGCCCACGACATCCTGAAACAAGAATAGAGGATTAATCTCAATGACATCACCGGCCAGACACTGTAAGCCAGGAGGAACAACCGTGACTTCATTACAAACAGATAATCTATGGAATGATGTAAAAGAAGCCTGATTTCCCCCCCACCCCCAATGATTTGTTTTCTTGTTACTGCTTGCGAACTTGACTGCAGATATAAGCTACCTCAATAGGTTTAAGAAATCGGAATAAATTATCCAAAAAGGGGACACAATTGTTTAAATAAAGGCTGAACACCTTTCTTATGAGCCATAGCATCATAAATTGTAGAACTATCATAGGACCAAAAAGTAAAACATATAAAGGTTACATCTCTCTGTCTATTGAAGCGACACAATCCAGTTTCCATACACATTTTATAATTTGCTCAGTTTTCCCACATTTGTGTTTTTTTTTATTAAAAGAAAACAAAAATGTAAGCAGTAGAGCTTTTGATACGAATTTTGGCACAGTGATACATTAGTAATTAGATCCTCTGGAAGACTATTTGTATTCACGAACCCACCTGTGCTGTAGCTCGGACCTTCTGGTACAAGCTTACACCATGAAGAGGATCCGGGGGGCCACCGACATCTGTAGAGAAACCAGCATAAGTTTAAGAAATTATTACACACTACACACTGCACTAAAACACATGAAAGAGTGTAAGTGGAACCTGGAAATGTCAGGAAATAAAATCTCTAAATGAACAAAACTGGAGATTTTATTTTCTTAATCTGCTTTTTTCTACCTATATTTTGCAAGCCAGTTTACGTCTCTAGAGCTCACAGCTAAAGGGACACTAAGCACCAAAACAATTTTAGCTTAATAAAGCCGTATTGGTGTATAGATAATGCCCCTGCAGTCTCACTGCTCAATTCTCTGCCATTTAAGAGTTAAATTTTTTTGTTTATACAGCCTTAGTCACACCTCCCTGCATGTGACTTACACAGCCTTCCTAAACAATTCCTTTAAAGAGTCATCTGATGTTTATACTTCCTTTATTGCACAGTCTGTTTAATTTAGAATTATGTAGTGAATCCAACCTCCCAGGCCATGGTCGAAGAGACTCACCTGCCGCTTCCTGGATAAACGAAGCATTTCTTCTGAGATCCTGGACAAACTGGGCTGATCCTAGTGTGCAGAGATATAGGAGGATTTTCAGCACCTGGGAAGGACAATGAGGGTGAGTGGTGCCAAATAGCATCAATTAACCCTTTAACGTCCTATTTACAACCCACCTTCAGCTTCACATGGCAGGAGCTGCTCTGCAGCCGGTTCAGCAGATATTCCAGGAGACAACGACAGCTTCCAGGAGACTCGTGGGAAATCTCTGAGTGGAATGTCATGGGAACGACTTCAACATGGGCTGGAACGGACACTTACCTTTATATACTAACAGAAAGCACATACTGCTGGTCTCCACTTAATACACAGAGAGTCACGCATCTCACCACTCCTTATACACAGAGAGCCACACATCTTACACAGACATCAGAACACCTTCCTCTCACCCCTCCTAATACACAGACATCAGTACACGTACCTCTCACCTCCTCCTAATACACAGACATCAGGACACGCACCTTTCACCTCATCCTAATACACAGACATCAGGACACGCACCTTTCACCTCATCCTAATACAGAGACATCAGGACACGCACCTTTCACCTCCTCCTAATACACAGACATCAGGACACGCACCTTTCACCTCCTCCTAATACACAGACATCAGGACACGCACCTTTCACCTCCTCCTAATACACAGACATCAGGACATGTACCTCTCACCTCTTAATACACTTGTCAGTAAGTCTCTATAGGTCAGTAGCTGCCGGTTAGTCCTCGATAATCACTTGTTTATTTTGGTCAAACAGTTTGAAGCAGGTAGCCAATCACTGAACACAGAGCAAGAAGTGGTTGGAAAAGGATACTGGCAATTTCCTCATACAGGTACCCAGGGCATGGATTGTCGTCATCAGAGGTTCCTTTTAACAGGATGGGGAGCTGCAGAAACAGGAGGTTCAAGTCAATATCAGAAACGAATCCACACTAGTGAAAGATAATTAGAGTGAGTAGGCAATGGCTCCAGATTGGGTGACTGAGGACCAGTGCAGACTCTCTATATTCTAGGGCCCATCGATACAGGGTGACAGATGCTCGTACAGTTGGAAGGTTCAATGATAAAGAAGACTCAGGATTCTACACTTTTGGATTTGCTCTTAAATATAGACTGAATTCCTCAGACCCTAACACATACAGTCACCTAGGTTACCCGATGGATTACTATGGATCTGCTTATAGTCAATCAGTGTAATCTACCAGAGCAGCGATGGCTTAAACAGATACCCCAGAACTACACGTTCCCACCATAAACCTGCCTAAACTTAGTGGGAAAAGGCGGTCGGAGACATCTATGGTGGAAACTCAGCCATCTTTGCCCTTGAGAATCATGATCCCCTGCATTTTGTAAAGAAGAAAGTGAATTTATTTTTGTATAATTAAACTCCCCTTCCTTAAATACTGCGAGCTCGTCTGAGCACCAATCAGTAATCTCTCAGTAACGGCCAGATGATATTGGTGATAATTTTACCCCAAAATCCATCACATTAGACTATGGAAAGCTCCACCTTCCACTCAGCCTAATTTGGGATAAAACCACTATTAAATATTGTATTTTCAATGATTCCTCTTCATTCAGAACATAATTATCCAGGAATTTTCAATATATAGAATACCAATTCCTACCTCCTCTTTTGGACGCTTCACAATGTCCACATATATAAAGCTTACTCTACTCCTAGTGTTATGAAAACAAAAAACACATTGATAGGTAGAATGAATGGTCATGTTGCCACAATGTGTCACTCTTTAGCTATATAGCCAAAAGGGCAGGAGAGGTGTAGCTCTAACTTGACATGTATTCATCTTTGAGAAAACGAGTTGTTGTAGATCACACTGTCCGATGATGTCAGAACCCTGGATATATGTGTAGCGGAGAGTTAATATTCCACAGGTTATCTCCACTCAAGATCCCAGTGAGGCTTAGGAACAAGTATTAAAAATCCATAAGGCAATAATTCCAGCAGGCAAGACAATCCAATAATATCCCAACATCAATCCCAATGACTGGACGACACACAGCATCAGGAGCAGAACTGAACTTTTAATCACTCAACCTTCTTTTAAAGCTTTCTCCCATGCAAGGGAGGGATTTACAGTAATTATACAATACACCAATCGTACATGAGTTGCCACCCACACATTCCCTCCCCTTAGTATGACACAAAATCCCATTACGTAGGACACAGTTCCCCTTGTTTTCTGGATGTACCCCTAAACCTAGGAGTACCCCTTTAAATAGTACATCCCCTGGTAGCCCTGATACGGGTGAGACACATATCCAAAAATCATCCAGATCGGACCAGGGGTTTGGGAAATTCCTGGAGAATAAAGAGACCAACCGCACTGGAGTTAGCCGAAAAGGGTTCCATATATTTTGGTCCTGCGGTCGGTCACAGAAAAAGGGAATGAAACACACGAATGGCTTGGGTTATGAAGACTGGGGAGGATTCGGGTAATTCCCCTTGTTCGTGGGGTTCTTTCTACCGAATGGGGAGCCGTTCAGTAGTTCTTACACGAATTGGCAGCAGTGTGGAGGTCTCAGCGGTGTTTGCCTAACCGAGTGTCCAATTTGAGTTCCATACACTCGACGGCAAAACACCGCTGTTTGGGAGATTAAGATGGCCACCGCCACGTGTTCGTCTCCCGAATAGCGGCCACCCAGAGGACAAAGCACACACTGCACGAATTGCCAATTACCTGTTTGCAACATTGTTGCGAACAGTAATTGGAGGCACACTTATTCCTGGGGTGGTCTGATTGTTCGGTAGTTTCACTTGCATAATACTGGAGTGATTTTACCGAACAATCAGGCGAATGCTGCATAAACTTTACATACATATGGCAAAATTTAACCGAAAACATATGAATACACATAATTCTAAGGACAGCCCAATGCCATCCGCTACCATATGTAAGTTGTAAAACCCGCTAGCCATCCTGACCTGGACTTCTTGTCTGTTACAAGCAATAATGAATTTATAAAGTAAGAGGAGATTCACAGGGCAGTAATTATACTGTGTTGGTTCTACCAGTTGGGGAACATTTCTGGCAAATGATAAATAGGCCACTAGGAATCTCTGAATAACAGGTCGCTAGGAGTGACGTCATATCCAAATATAAGGGCACGTTATTGCTTTAATTATTTATATCTGAATAATTCACGAGAACTGTCAGGAATTCAAAGTATCCAGACTGGACTGGAGAATGTTTCCAGTGAGGCTACTTCGGCCCTAAATTTGAAATTAGTTTTGAATTCCTGACAATTCTCACTTTAGTGAATAATCGCATTTGTCAGACACTGACTGTTTGTCAGCCTCGGTCCCCAGCCCTATTACACTGTAAGTGACAGGTACTGGCAACCTCTGACACTGGCAGAGAATGGTTGAAGGCAGTAGGAGTTTAGGAAAACAGCTCCGTGTTACGGATTGCTACCAAGTCCCTCACATCCAGGCAGAGGGACTCAAATGTCCCCTTTAGTCAAATGAAGTTATGACTTGAAGGTCGCTCTCACATCCCTCTCACTGAAAGGACTCCCCATTAGCACTCACTGGGGATCCCCCACACCAATGGCATTCACTGGAAGGGTTCCCCCCCCCCCACTGATACACACAGGAAAGTAAGCCCACCCCCATTGGCACTCTCATTGAATGAAGGCCCAGTAGCCCCCTGTTGAAGGAATAATGCTCCCCCTGTACATGTCCTAGAGTCCCTCTCTAACCCTGTACCTGTCTTTCCCCCACTGTACCTGTACCCCATACCGTCAGCCCCCCTCCCCCTGTACCTGT
>OW240916.1:5846205-6024631 GCA_933207985.1 Pelobates cultripes
CCCCCCCGTGTTGGTACCTGCTGTATGAATGTCAGTCTGTCCAGCACGGCCATCCTCCCCGCAGACAGACAGACATTGAATGCTGTGAGATCCTCTCGGGTCGCTGACAGCCGGAACCCGAACTGGCCAATCACAGCCCGAGACTCTCCCTGACCGACAGCCAATCAAAGCAGCCCTTCTGGGGCACGTGACGAGCGACCAATGGGATGTCTCCGATTTCCGGGCGGAAGTGACTGAGCTGCGCTGGATCTTTAAAGATGGCGGCGCCCTCCGTCAGGGAGCAATGAGCGGGAGGGCAGCAGCTCCGGCCCCCGGGGGCCTCGGGAGGATTCACCGGCTGCTGGCGGAATGCGGGGCCCAGGTGAGGGGTGAGGGGGGGTCCGGAGACTCGGATCGTCACATTATAATAACAATAAATTAATAATATCAAATAATATAATAATACATTAATAATAAGAATAATAACTAGAAAAGTTACAATTTCTGGCCAGCTCCCACTCTAGCTTTGCCATTCATTCCTATGGGACAAATTTCGCCACAAAAACGACGATATTCCGTGAACCATTCGTCAAAACGTTCCACAAAGTAATAGCAATCCGATCGGGAACAATCTGCACGTTTTGGTAATTTTTTGTCTATGTAGTGTAAAAACTGTGGGAGGAGTTAGGGTGGCAAGTTTTGCTATAATAATAAGAATAATAATAATATATATGTGAGATAACAATAAGTGGTCTTGCTATGCAACAACACTTTATAAAGTCACAGAGCAATGTGTGTCATCAAATACTAAAGTTTAATAATACCGGTATTCTATTCCTAGAGTAATGTGTGTCATCAAATATTAGAGTATTGTAATAATATAGTTACTGAACAAAATATACCCATACTAGAATATTATAATAATCTAAACTAACAATCACAGAACACCCAGTGTTCCTTGGCAACTCCTTTTGCACCCCTCCTCTGGGCTGAAGTAGAACTTCGAGAGTTCTGGGGGCAGTCAGATAGGACAGGTTGTTCACCGGATTGAGGAGAAACAGGGAGAGTTCACCAAGATCAATGGCAGACTGGGATCAGGAAAGCTGAAAGGGCTAAAGGGGCATCTTAAGTTAATTTAAAATTGCAAAGAAGGAACATGTGACTTGTAACACACCAACCATTTAGATGCATTCCTTAACAGTACGAATAAACACTTTTGTCTACTCTCTGACCATTGGTGGTTTAGTATCACCCACACATTTACACCAATAAATCAGGAAGTGCCTTAGGTGAACTTTAATATTATTCAATCATTGTTTTGTATTGCAGGCAGCAAGTTATGGGAAATGTGTTTCTGTAGAAGCATCTGGGAAAAACGAACTGAAGAAGGGAGCTTGTGCGAAGGAATTCCAAGCTTTAAAGGACTGTTTCAGCAGAGCTGTATGTGATAACCACAGTCAGACCCATGACATGCCAATAGTAAAAACAAACCAGGTCTATTTCAAATATGAAGGGCAGTCAAAGACCTGTGATGCACGTGTGGAAAATGTACCCCCAGCTACAATGTTAAGTCAGTCTCCCCTGGAGTTGAGGCAAAATGCACCTGGTACTTGTTTAAAAACTGCAGGGATTAATTGACAATTTAGGCACTGTATCTGATTAATCACATTCAAGTGGTTATAGTGCCTGGAGTCCCCTGGGCTCTGTCCTTCTTCTCAGCGTTTAACCATTTTTAATGCAAAATGAGTCATCAGCAGTGCGTCCCTTCCGTGCATCTTGGGCTATTGAGGAAAAATTAACCTGGCCAGCTGAGAGTATCAGCTGACCACTTTCAGCCTATCACAGCAGCTACTATTGGTATGGCGAGAAGGAAGTGTATAATCTCTGCCACCTTCAGTGGGGGCAGGAATATGGGAAGCTAGGTATCCTCATTCAGTGCTTGAAAATGGTTTAACGCTGAAGGGAGAGACAGTACCAATGGAATGCATTGTCTAAGATTCGATACAGTATTCCTTTAACTGCCCACCAAGAATTGAAAATGGTAGTTTTAGGTTCGTGTTCCACCAGCTTTGACAAGCTAACATACTTAATCTGTAGGCTTCCTTATGTACCCTATCCCAAAGGAAGAGTTTAGGTTAGACACTGAAGATTTCTAGATGTGCTGGGTCTTGAAGGAAATGAAGCCTAGCGAGCTTAAAGGGACACTCCAGGCACCCAGACCACTTCTGCCCATTGGAGTGGTCTGGGTGCCATCTCCCACTACTCTTAACCCTGCAAGTGTAATTAGTGCAGTTTTTTTTTTTTTTTAATAAACTGCAATAATTACCTTGCAGGGTTAACTCCAACTCCTGTAGACAGCCACTAGAGGGAACTTCCTGCATCACCTGTGCTATATCGTCGCTGGACATCCTCACACTGTGTGAAGACCTCCAGCGCCGCTCATTTCCCCATATGGGGAGCTCTTATGCGCTGCAAGGAGGAGCGGCGGACGTGGGACATGTCGCTGTCTCTGGTAAGTAACTGGGGATTGGGAGAGGGGACCTGCAGTGCCACAAAATGTCATCACGCTGTGTGAGGATCTCCAGCGTCGCTCATTTCCCCATAGGAAAGCATTTTTAATGCTTTCCTATGGGGAGCTCTAATGCGCGGCATTGCGCATTAGGTCTCCCCGGCCGGTGGGCGGGATGTCAGGAAGAGCGGCGGCGGAGGAAGAAGCAGCGACGTGGGACATGTCGCTGTCTCTGGTAAGTAACGAAGGGGTTTTCACCTCTTCAGCAACCGGGGATTGGGGGGTGGGAGGGAGAGGAGACCTGCATTGCCAGGAAAACTGATTGTTTGTTTTCTTGGCACTGGAGTTTCCCTTTTAAAGGAACACTATAGCAGTAGGAGTATGTGTATTCTTAACCCTATAGTACCTTAGTCACTGTTTAGGTGACTACGTTGTTCCTTAATTTAAATAAATATATATTTATTCGTATCCTGCTAAATAAAGTTCAATCCTAACTGCAGTGAACAGGAAAAAGTGCCAGCCTGCTTGAAGATAATATTTTTATACTGATTAGACAATTGTCATCTCTGCCATGAGGAGAGGAGCGACCCAATAGTTAGCGCTGCTGTGACGATTATTTTGAATTGTGCTTAGTGTTTTACTTTTGAAACTGTAATGTGTAATTGTGTTGTCTTCTTCCAGATGAAGAGGAATATGAAGTAATTCTGGAGATTCCGGCCTGTGAGATCGGGATGTGTTATTACTCCACACGACGCGTACAAACAAAAGAACAATAACACAGATATAATGAAATATAAATCTTTATTAATGTACCTCATTGTCAGACACATTTATTTCAATGTTAAAATAAACTGCTGGATATCGATTCTAGTGCAGTTTAACTAATATAGTCTGTTGTTTGGGCCGTGTAAAAAAGCATCTTTGGTCCTCCGTATACCGGTTGGATTTCTGTAAAGGGAAGGAGCAGCTGTATATGAACAATGTTCAGTTTCTCACAGAGAGAGGATCTCCTATAAATGTGTGCCGTTTGTAGGCCAGACTTTATAAATAAGAATGTTATAAAACACGAGTACATCTATAGAAATGCATTTGTGAGTTATATGCAGGCAGCTGGCCCCCCTCTCGTTAGCGGTTACATATTTTCGGTTCGCAGATGATGCAGTTGTGACGTTATATTATTTAGAGCAAAGAAAGGAAACTGGTAGCTCATCCGCACGAAGTGTAAGCTCCCAACCAAATCCTGGTTCATGGCAGCAACAGTAAACAGGAGTTGCCACTGTCAGAAACCCCTGGCTAACACCATATCACATAATGCTATAGTTATTCTGAAGGGCACAGACCTATTACAGCTTTTCTAATGCCATTTAATTACAGGAGTTATACAGCAATAAATTATGACAGTACAGCCAATCATGTAGGAAATACATAGCTGACATTAAATATACAGAATGTATTTTGTGAACAAAAACTATTTGCATATTGCATATATTGAACAAACATACACACACAGAATCTGCAGCTATGCCAGATTAGGCTGAAACATGTAACCAAACAGACATGGAATCAATCTATATGACAGGTCTCTCAATGTACTAAGGCACTTAACAGTTCAGAACATTGTCCGTGCAAGGTCTCCAATCTTAAATGGCACAGGATGCTGGCACAATAAATTAATGGGTAGAATTGTACGTAAAAACTGTGCCAGAGTCATTCTGTTCACCAGGAAAGCTGCAGTTCCAAACCCTATAAATCCACCCCTTGGCTTTGTTTAGTGGGCTCAGCTGGGAAAGTGAACTCCATTATATTTTGTGAAATGATCACATCTTGGGCCAGTTTGGTCAGGGATGAATGAATCTTTTAAACTATAACATTATTTATAAGACACTAGCAAAGAAATAAACAGCATTAACATGCAGCACCCAAACATTAATTACAAAACAAATTGTGAACTGAAAGGAATATTGCAATAAATCAGGCTTTAAGAGCCAAACGGTGACTGTAGGGGAGTTGAAGAATTTTTCCAACTATTTGCTCCTTATTTTATTATTAATAAATTACAGTAAATGTTTAGAGAATAAACTCTGTTGTGGCACATTACATAGGGATTCTTCAAATACCATCAAAATGTTAGACAATTATTTATTACCACAAATGACTATTGCTCTGCATGGATTTGTAATGAATATAATTTGTGACTGTGAACCTGGTATTCCATAGGGATTAGTCTATCTGCAATACAACATCATGATCGGATGTCTTATCGCTACCTAGGGTAGGTAAGCGCTAAAGCCCATCGTTGGATAAACTTTTTAAATGATTTAATATTTTCAAATACACTTTTAAACATTTATTTGAAGTCTCAAAGTATCAAAAATATATTACATAAAATCATTAAAAATCGATGAAATATTTTTCATACTATTAAATAGTTTGAAAAGCTTCTGCAAATATATAAAATTGAGGCCTGAGTGTTTAGAATGAAGTAATGTTAAAGGGATTTAGATTAAGGGGGTGTTCCAGTTAGAGGCTAGGATTTGGGGTGTGTTGCTTTTGAGCTGCAGTGAACAGTAACTCCCATCATTGAGAGTGATAGGATTCACAGTCAATGGGACCTTGAAGGCAAGCACCAACTTTCCTTAAATCCCCCAACCAAACACAGCCTTTAATCTAAAGTCTCTCAAAACCTACATTACTGTACCTCGTGTGTCTTTAGATATTTAAAAGTACCATAACCACCATCCTACTGCTGTACTAGCTATGTCACCAATGTCCCTGTAACCTCCCAGAGTAAGTAGTTATTACAACAGGGTAATTAACCTTGGATCCACGATGCCTGTCACCACCCCTGTGCCCCTACACAGTCGGGCTTTGCTCAGTAATCAAAATTCCAGCTGCAAATGAGGAGAATGCAG
This sequence comes from Pelobates cultripes, assembly GCA_933207985.1. Classification (NCBI taxonomy): domain Eukaryota; kingdom Metazoa; phylum Chordata; class Amphibia; order Anura; family Pelobatidae; genus Pelobates; species Pelobates cultripes. The sequence continues at coordinate 5,851,606 of OW240916.1, forward strand.
CTACACAGCAGATCCCAGGTAAGACCGGACTAATTACTGTGGGTGGGCACTCTTAGCACCATCATTACGGCGTGCCATAGAGATTATGGAGCTTGGTGTATTCCTTGAAGAAATTTACAGTATTAGGAAAAACATTTTTCTTGCAGTCTATTTATCAGATCTTTTTATTATAAGAATGTCTTGCTATTCCAGCAGCTTGCATAATCTTTACGCTTTGTCTTATAAAATAATCAAATATTATCCAAGAAACGTGGCCTGTGAATAAGGGAATGCTGATTAGCACATTGTCATGTCGGCATTTACTTTCACAATTAGGAAAATAGACACCAGATTGGGTAGCAACTTGCTTTTCACAATGTACAATGAAAAAAAGAAAATTATTTCAAACGAATGGATTACAAAGATCTACAATGTACGCAGCAAAACAGCGGCTGAGTTGGAGCTCATCAGAGATGCTTTATTAATAGTTGGAGTATTTTAAGATCTCAATATAAATACCTGTGAGCTTTGACTGCTGTTAAAGTGAACCTTTCATTAAACTCTGGATTTATACACTTATCAAACAGCATTACATTTCAAAGACAGCATATATAAATATTTTAATTAAATGGCCTTGTCCTCGCCTGTCAATCAATTCTCGGTGCTCACAGCTATACCAAAACCATTGCCCTCTAGTGTGAAGGATTCACAGGCTTCAGCAGGAGAACCCTCCAACAAGAGTTATGAGGGAACAGACGGTAGTTGTCACTTAGATTACACCCCGAAACCAGGCATGGTGGCAGTGCTGAAGAGGGGGTCATTTTTAATAGTGCTTCAGGAAATTTAGCACTTAAAGTAAACTCTTTATGATGGGTTCACTTAAAATACCCCACAAATGGTGCAGCACTCGCATTATTTCAAACCATGGCTTTAAGACACCAATATGGAATACCTCTCATACATCAAGTCTCCATTATCAGTAGTGGAGGCAGAGAGAGGTTCCTGGTAAATACACGGTAAGAAAACAAACACGTCTAAAACAGTTCAACTCCATGCGTCTTAACCACTACACCTTTACAATGAGTTGTAGTGGTTATAGTGCTTGGAGAGTTGATTTAACACATTGGTCCTATATGATGTACAATCAAACTTTGTGCTACATTTTATATTCACGTCAGTGCTCTCTGGCAGCAGGGATCCTGATACCAATTTCTACTTCTTCCAGTCTGGCTTCATATAAACCAGTGGAATGTACAGGGTTATTTACTAAAAAGAGAATTAAAGGGAATTCCAAAGGCCAAAGTAGCCAAATTAAAAGCACAGCCAACTTAGAGAATGTTTCCAGTTTGCTTGTTTTTTTGACCTTGCATTTGAAATTCATCCTGAATTCTGCCTTTAGTAGATATACCTGTTTGAGATGTGCTTCGGGTGGATATAAAGTTCCCACGGGTACTGGGGGGGACTTTGATTCGATATCTAAAGGCATTTTGCCCCCTCTAAAGTCAGCCGAGATATCAGTGTGAATGGTAAAATGACAGTGAATTGGTTTTAAAATGCAACTTTTTAAGAAAATGCACAACTGTATCCTTTCAATCATGTAAAATCCTCTCATAATCACATCTTAAATTGCATGCTTTTACAGAATTATTGATGAGACGTTAGAAGTTAGGAGAATGATAAAACAAAGCGGAGCTAAAATCTGAATACACACTTAGCAAGTGAAACATGTCAACAAAATAGGTTTTTAATCTTTAAACAGAACCTATTTATTCCATTATTGTCTTCCTTTTAAAGTACACTGCCCCCTGCTGCTTAGAAAGCTGTACTCCTCCAGTACTGGGAATTCTAATTTGTGGGCCACAGCTACTCCTCATTATGGAGTCTGAGAGAGAACAAGATTTGTTATTACACTTGGAATGGTGTGGATTTGCAGCATACGGTTAGAATTAACGGGGCTTCTTAAAAAATATGTAAGCATTTCAATTCCTATCTTGCTTGTACCAAGCCCAATTACTTGGTGCCAGGTCCAGTTACTACTGAATAAAGAATGGGGAGAATATAGTTTGATTGTTACTAGGGCTGTCTCCTTTCTTGTAAGGATGTTTGGAGTCCATGCTGGAGGGAGGTTAATAAATCAGTTTCCCTTTTATTCTTATGAGATCATTTGCAGAAAACACATTTCCCATGCGGCTGTGTTTTGGGTAGGAAAGAGCTATTCCATCTAAGAATCAATATATTTAGGCCTACAACAAAATTGAGCTACACAAAGCTGAAGGCCTCTTTGGTATGTGGTCCTAAGGATTAATTGCAGGACTTGCTCTTTCAATAGTCAAAAAGTCAGAACTTGCTCATCTCTGCTTCTCTTCCTCTATTAGCTGTTTGATTTGCCGGCTGTGGACAATTTGAAGTACCCCCTCGGCTGCCTGATTGAGCCGTGTTTCCAGGGCTCCACGTAGGTCATTAACCTTAAAGTTTGGGACGGGATCCAAGTTAATGATTTGTGGTTCTTTATCCTCTTCTCCAAGGTCTCTTTTCCTCCTCTTCAGATCCAGATCATTTTGGAGCTTCAGGTCTCGATTTGGTTTACCCTGATCATGCTCTTGTGTTTCGTCTACCTTGCCCTCTTTAATCTCCTTTTCTGCAACTTTCTGGTCTTCTGCAAGCTTTTTGACTTCCACAGGAGGATTGTTTTCATCTGCTCGTGGGTTGATGGCTAGGTTTTGTTTCTGGACATCTTGATCCTCTCTGGGAACTTCAGCTTGGACTATTCCCCCCTCGTCTTTTTCCACCTGCTTAGCTTTCTTCTGCAGTTCAACTCCTGCGGGTTTCACTTTCTGTTTTTCCTCTGTTGGCTGTTCCTGCACTTGGATTTTGTCCTTCAAGTCAGACTCAATTTTTAACTCTTTTGATTTATGTAGAGTTCTGTGTAGATTGAGATCTTCCTTTTTCAGAAGGCCTTTGTCTTGGTCCTTCAGTGGTTCTCGGTCTTCTGGAACTGGATTCTGCACCAATGGTTTTAAAACAGGCTGTTTTGGTTTTTCTGGTACTGGAGCATGATCTGTATTTTGAATGGGTTCTACCTGTACTTTCTGAACTCCTACAGGTTCTTCATTCCTACGATTCTCTGTCACCACCAACTTTACCTGTTTATTCAGGGGAACAATTTTCTCATTCTCCTGCATAACCTCAGCTGGTAGCTCTTGGGGCACAACATGCTTAACTTCTCTCTCATTAGTTTCAACATTTTTTCCAATTTCTTCCAGAGGGGCTTGTTTGATTTCTGATTGTATTTCCAAGTTGGCAACTTTGACATCTTCTTTGCTTCTAGGTATCACTACGGCTTGCCCTTCGACCTTTTCTACACCAAGAATGTAGAAGACAAAAATTAGATAAAAACATCAATCAAAACATTGTGTTTCATGTTAAAGTGATGTACGTGAATCGGTTTTGGGGGGGGAGGGGGGGACATTGTTTTACTCTGTAAATTTGAATCTTTCCACTAAAACTATTGAATATTATGTTTGCAGTCAAGATAAACATGTTAAAATACTGTATAAACAGATAAACATGTTCAAACAAACTAAAATATCACCAAATGACCAAAGGTAACCAGCAATGACAAATTCTGTGTAATTTCTAATATCAACATATCATTTTATATTAATTTACTTTACTTTCACACTGAAGACTGAACGGACTGATATCGGTCTCAGCCCTTATGGAGATGCAATCGCCAGACAAATAATCACATGAACTACAGCACATTTGCTATAGTTGCTGAGACAGCGGAAAGAGTGGAACAGTGTGTAAGTTGGTTCTGCTCTCATCACCAATATCTCAGCGTAGATGCCTTGCTGTCTGTGTGGCTCGGTATAGTGAGAAACTGAGTGACAGGCATTGCTAGGGAATAGATCTTTTCACACGGTTTCAAATCTATATATTTGCTAGAAGTTCTACTAGAACAATGTAGATGGAACGCTGCCCTATGCCTACAATCTTTCGTCTGCAGGATGTCTAGTTTAGGAGACAAGTATATTTTATTTCTGCCTTTAATAACAATTCCGAGCTGCCTGTTTCACTGTTGTCCAAGTGGTTAATGTAGAAAGCCATGCAATTAGAGTCTCAGCCAATCACAGGACCAGGGCTGGAGAGATTTAGAGGAAGATCACAGCCAATAGACCTGGATGGACGGGTGTGTAAAGTGTCTGCCTGAAGCACACAATGCTTCTCATCTGTGCAGCTTTATGATCATTGTAGGAGAATACTTCTGTGCATTGTCTATATAATAAAATAACTACATGCAATACACTAATTTCATCAATCTCTGGATTCCCTTTTAGCACTCCCTTCATTTCCGAACTCCCATAACGGCTGACTTCAACCAATTCTCGTGTTTCCTATCACGGGCAGCAGTTAGGCATGGACACAAGTCTATAATCATTTCAGAAAGGGCAGTGAGAAACGAATAAAGTGCGATTTACATTACAGAGTATTCTACAAAGTGGACAGAGGACGCAAGGTTTGTACAGGGTGGGTGGGTCTTGGTATTAGAGGGAGAGGGCTACTCTAATTTATTGCATTTTATGTATTGACTGTAATATTAAAAATATATTTTACACACATACATTTTATTTCAGATTCCCACAGGACAAACTGGTACTGCAAACTGAAAGCCAGTATGGTCTTTAGCCGACTCCTACTGGAGATTTGGTATCAGATGTTACTGTAGGTGAAAGTTTAGGATCCAGTGATCATTAGTCAGTGTGGTTTAATATAAGAACAGTGACTGAGTCACACCACACAAAAACAAAAGTTTTAGACTTTAGAAAAACAGACTTTTCTAAAATTAGAATATGGGTAGAGGAGTCATTATCAGACTGGAGCAATTTAAATGGAGTCCAAGAGAAATGGGATTATTTAAAAGTTGCACTATTGAAGGCAACAGAAAATTGCATTAGGCTTGTCAGTAAAAGCAAAAAATTCAAGAAACCACTGTGGTACTCCGCAGATGTGGCCAAAATAGTTAAAAACAAAAAGTTAGCATTTAGGAATTATAAAAAAACCCAGAGTGAGGAAGACAAAATGATCTATAAGATTAGGCAGAAAGAGGCTAAGCAAGTTATAAGAGCTTCCAAATCACACACAGAAGAGAAAATAGCACAGTCAGTAAAAAAGGGGGATAAAACATTTTTTAGATACATAAATGAGAAAAGAAAAGTAAAACAAGGATTAGTTAGATTAAAAACAAAAGAAGGAAGGTATGTAGAAGAGGATAAAGGTCTAGCTGACTGCCTCAATGAATATTTTTGTTCTGTATTTACAGATGAAAATGAAGGAAAGGGACCTCAGTTGAGAAAAAGGATAAATGAGTCATTTATTACACGTGAGTTTACAGAGGAAGAGGTTCTATTTCAACTGTCAAAAGTAAAGACAAATAAGTCAATGGGACCTGATGGAATACACCCAAAGCTATTAAAAGAGCTTAGTGGTGTACTAGCAAAACCATTAACAGATTTATTTAACCAATCATTGTTAACAGGAGTAGTCCCAGAAGATTGGAAGTTAGCGAATGTTGTGCCCATTTACAAGAAAGGTAATAGGGAGGAGTCGGGCAACTATAGGCCAGTAAGCCTTACTTCAGTAGTGGGGAAAGTGATGGAAACCATGTTAAAGGATAGGATTGTTGAACATCTAAAAACACATGGATTTCAAGATCAGAGACAACATGGGTTTACTTCAGGGAGATCATGCCAAACTAATCTTATTGATTTTTTGATTGGGTAACTAAAATTATAGATCAGGGTGGTGCAGTAGACATTGCTTACCTAGATTTCAGTAAGGCTTTTGACACTGTTGCACATAGAAGGCTTATCAATAAACTGCAATCTTTAAGTTTGGATTCCAATATTGTTGAATGGGTAAGGCAGTGGCTGAGTGACAGGCAACAGAGGGTTGTAGTTAATGGAATATATTCGAAGCTTGGACTTGTCACCAGTGGGGTACCTCAGGGATCTGTACTTGGACCCATTCTCTTTAATATTTTTATTAGTGATATTGCAGAAGGTCTTGATGGTAAGGTATGTCTTTTTGCTGATGATACTAAGATATGTAACAGGGTTGATGTTCCAGGAGGGATAAGCCAAATGACAAATGATTTAGGTAAACTAGAAAAATGGTCAGAATTGTGGCAACTGACATTTAATGTGGATAAGTGCAAGATAATGCATCTTGGACGTAAAAACCCAAGGGCAGAGTACAGAATATTTGATAGAGTTCTAACCTCAACATATGAGGAAAGGGATTTAGGGGTGATTATTTCTGATGACTTAAAGGTAGGCAGACAATGTAATAGAGCAGCAGGAAATGCTAGCAGAATGCTTGGTTGTATAGGGAGAGGTATTAGCAGTAGAAAGAGGGAAGTGCTCATGCCATTGTACAGAACACTGGTGAGACCTCACTTGGAGTATTGTACACAGTACTGGAGACCGTATCTTCAGAAGGATATTGATACCTTAGAGAGGGTTCAGAGAAGGGCTACTAAACTGGTTCATGGATTGCGGGATAAAACTTACCAGGAAAGGTTAAAGGATCTTAACATGTATAGCTTGGAGGAAAGACGAGACAGGGGGGATATGATAGAAACATTTAAATATATAAAGGGAATCAACACAGTAAAGGAGGAGACTATATTTAAAAGAAGAAAAACTACCACAACAAGAGGACATAGTCTTAAATTAGAGGGACAAAGGTTTAAAAATAATATCAGGAAGTATTACTTTACTGAGAGGGTAGTGGATGCATGGAATAGCCTTCCAGCTGAAGTGGTAGAGGTTAACACAGTAAAGGAGTTTAAGCATGCGTGGGATAGGCATAAGGCTATCCTAACTATAAGATAAGACTAGGGACTAATGAAAGTATTTAGAAAATTGGGCAGACTAGATGGGCCGAATGGTTCTTATCTGCCGTCACATTCTATGTTTCTATGTTACTCTCCCACTTATTACTGTTAGAGGATAGTTCTTACTGCACATTGTATAGGATTTACCTTTCTGAAATGAACACAAGTTCCAGATTGTTTTATATCCTCATAAACCCTGGAAGCCAGGCTTGCTACATAGAACACTAGAAGCCCGATTCTAGTTTTTATACCAACCTTGCTGCTCCACCTCTTCCTTCTGCTGGTGGATTTCCATGTGTTGTTCTTTGATCACTTCTAACAGCTTCTCCTGCTGATCTAGTAAGCGTTTCTGCTGCACCTGCTGTTCCTTGATAACTTGGAGCAATATGGCGTGATCCAGAATCTCCGCTTTCCCCGCTTCTAAATGCATAAAGAATAAAGAGGTGAATGAAACTTTTTTACTATGACTTGGTATCGCAATGGTCACGTGACGAGCCCGTGTTAGTCTACGGTTAGAAAAGCAAGTCATCCAGTCAGTTGTCAAACCTCAAAGCTCAGCTTGGCCAATAGAAAATAAATACCATCAATAATGCTTTTACACAGCTATCTCATCTCCTGTTCGTTAATCGAAAGTAAAATGGCCAAATAAACGCGAGAATTATGGAAATGATAAATATCTAAATAAAACAAATGGCATCCTCTAGGACAGGTGGAGACACAGAGCTTCGCTTGTTTTTAAGTGGGGCAAAGCTTTATATTAAAAAGCACCAGAACCTTGTGACCAGGCTGATGGAATACTGCAAAATGGAACAAATGAAAGAGATGGTGAAGGGAGATCTTTATCACATCTCTAAGTAAAGATCAAAACAAATGGAGAAAAATACATTTTGGGGGTTGGGGGAAGGGAGAGCTTTTCATAAAGGGAAAACAAGAAGTTTGAAAGTTGTTGTTTTGGTCTTCAATGTACGGCCACAGTATTATTTTACAAGTATTTATTAAGTATAAATGTGGTACTGAATCTTCTGACACAGATTAACAGTTAGCCATGTAATACTGCAAAACACAGGCATGCTTACGTTCTGCTAGCCTTCTAAGTTTGGCTGTGAGGGTCCCAGGATGGCATGCAAGAAAGAAAGACGGAAGACAAAATATTGTACAGTAAAACTCTGCAGTAAAACCAGAATCTACTTAAAGCTTCCCTGACAGACCGGTCAAGACTTGGCATTTATTGGTGTTACTAACGTCCGATCTTTCAGGCTTATGACTGGTTGACTATAATGGAAGTTGTAATCTAGAAAACTATTTTTTAGCATTACATCTTTGGCTGGCTGATGAGCTATAATCAAAAAAATAAATAAAACTATGTGCTCGCAGAGGTGTGTGCAAGTTTGGTGTTACCATATTTTGACACCTTTTCATGCCCAAAGAAGGCCATGTTATATAACAATATGTAGAATACAGGCAAGGTCGACAGGTTTCAACAGACATGCCATTTAAAGCACATAGATTCTTGAAATAGTCTTTCAGTTGAAGCAATAATAACTAAGTGTAAGCATAGTAGATACAAAGAGTACCTCCTCCGCTAGTTTTAAGTAATGTGTAAAAGTGGAATTATGACACCCCTGGTTTAATGAATGAATAAACTTTTGAAAAGAATATTCACCCTTGAAAACATCAAGTGCTACTCCCCAATCACGATAATAATATTCAGCCATGAAACGATCTAGTCCAACTCCCCAATCACAATAATAATATTCAGCCATGAAACGATCTAGTTCTACTCCCCAATCACAATAATAATATTCAGCCATGAAACGATCCAGTCCTACTCTCCAATCACAATAATAATATTCAGCCATGAAACGATCTAGTCCAACTCCCCAATCACAATAATAATATTCAGCCATGAAACGATCCAGTCCTACTCTCCAATCACAATAATAATATTCAGCCATGAAACGATCCAGTCCTACTCTCCAATCACAATAATATTATTCAGCCATGAAACGATCCAGTCCTACTCTCCAATCACAATAATAATATTCAGCCATGAAACGATCCAGTCCTACTCTCCAATCACAATAATAATATTCAGCCATGAAACGATCTAGTTCTACTCCCCAATCACACTAATAATATTCAGCCATGAAACGATCTAGTTCTACTCCCCAATCACACTAATAATATTCAGCCATGAAACGATCTAGTTCTACTCCCCAATCACAATAATAATATTCAGCCATGAAACGATCAAGTCCTACTCTCCAATCCCGAAAATATTCAGCCATGAAACAATCTAGTCCTACTCCCTAATCAAAATAATATTCAGCCATGAAACGATCCAGTCCAACTCTCCAATCACGATAATAATATTCAGCCATGAAACGATCCAGTCCTACTCTCCAATCACAATAATAATATTCAGCCATGAAACGATCCAGTCCTACTCTCCAATCACGATAATAATATTCAGCCATGAAACGATCCAGTCCTACTCTCCAATCACGATAATAATATTCAGCCATTAAACGATCCAGTCCTACTCTCCAATCACAATAATAATATTCAGCCATGAAACGATCTAGTCCAACTCTCCTATCACAATAATAATATTCAGCCATGAAACGATCCAGTCCTACTCTCCAATCACAATAATAATATTCAGCCACGAAACGATCCAGTCCTACTCTCCAATCACAATAATAATATTCAGCCATGAAAAGATCCAGTCCTACTCTCCAATCACAATACTAATATTCAGCCATGAAACGCTCTAGTCCAACTCTCCAATCACTCTAATAATATTCAGCCATGAAACGATCTAGTCCTATTGCGTAATTTACATGATGCGTGACAGCTCCGGGCAGATACTCACCTTCTTGGCTCTCACCCGCCTTCTTCTCAGCATTGCGGATTTCTAGTTGTTCAGGTTCAACCGCTACTGCCTCCTTTCCATCTATAAACAAAGAAATAAAAATAATAATTGTGTCTAAATGGTCATACGTCCGGAGTTAAATGACCGGAAACACCAGAGAAAGCTAAAATCACAGCACTATTGTTACAATGTATAGTCAGATATTCTAGATGTGCTTTCATCTTATACATGGCTGCCCAGTTTCCTCCTACCTGCAATGAGTTGATTCTCCAGTGCTTTTTCAAGCTGGTCCAGATTGTTTTTCTCGCCTTCAACTACTGGTAGAACTACCGGGTTCTTTATTTCCTCCTCAGGAGTATCAACATTTTTGGCAGCAGCCTTGATCTCTTTATACGGTGGTTGCTCCTTCTGCTGATCCATGACGGGAGCCTTATTTTCCTGCACTTTGTCGAAGTCGCCTTCTTTCTGCGGTGGCTGTTGCGGTGCTTGTTCATTGTCGTCCTTGATGGGGGGAGGCTGGTCTTTCTCGTCTGGTTTATTATCTTGTTTGTCCCCCCCCTCTACCAAGACATTATTAGCCCCGTCAGCCGGGCGCTTCTTCTCATTAGACTCCTCGTGATCTTTTCTCTCATCCACAGCAACCTCATCTCGTGGCACTGGCGGTTCGTGTCTGTGAGCCTCACCCACAGGGACTGCAATGCCTTTTGGGTAGTAGACAGAGTGAGATCAATGTTAGGAGATACACCCCCAACTACCCACCAAGGATCAATGTTTAAATAAGTTAACCGAAACAACAAATTGCACGGGAGTAAACTTGTCATTATATGCACAAAATTGTGTGAGATATGTAACAGAGGAAAAACAGTATGAAGCATGCAGCAATTGTAATGTAAAACATGTTTTGTATAAAATCATGCCCTGGCTTGCCAATCACACAGCTTATATGTAAGGAATATTCATATCTTAAATAGTTTGAGGAAAACTGCTAGAATATCATTGCTGTCTTCTAACAACGTTATGCATTTTACACTTGCAAGAGGCTGGACACCGTGACCGATGAATGACACAGAAGCGAACCCATAGAGACATTAGGAAAACAGCTAGGGCGTCATGCAGCCTGTGAAACTAGGCATCCATTGGTAATAATGTGCAAAGGATAATTCTTTTACTAAAATAAACCCACCGTAAGTTGGTAAAATCCAATGGCCAGGCTGTGAATAACTCAGAATAGGTCTTACATCTATCAGATCCATACACATACAACGACAGGCAGTCTACAGGTATTGTACACATAATCTAAGCTAATCACAGGACTTTATTACAGATGGTACTGCCATCTGTTGTGTGGATGTTAGTTCTGGCAGAATCTTCAGGTGTGAGGAAAACAGAGATTCAGGTCTAGAGGTGTATGCATGTTACCTACCAGAGTTAGAATGTCTATTCATTTCAATGATACAATTACTAGTGTCAGAGCTGAGGTTTTGTAGAACTCACAGGAGGGGTGTGGATTGTAACAGACACAGAATACAGTTATGACACAGGGAAACAAGATATTTATTAATACTGCTCTCCAGAAAGGAAGAATGCTATGTCATATCACAAGGCCCCTACCTGACATTTACCAGAGAATCGCCATTTACACATCACACGGAGCAAACCGTACTATTGCTAGCATAGCTTGGAGACATACCGGAACGTATTAATAAAAAACAATTCTTCCCACTGGATGGTACCTTGGCCAGGTCTGTCCAGCTGGTCCTCCTCCTTTTTCCTCTTGACCACCACTTCCTCCTGTTGATCTGGAACATCAATGGGCCCTTTAATCTGTGGCTGTTCCATCTCTGGCTTCTTGGGTTTGTCTCTGTCATCAGCCGGCTCATCAACCTTTGGGTTATCAGCTGTAGAGAAAGACGCAGGTTCTCAGGGAAAGGAACTCTAGATTGCAAGCTCTTTTGAGCAAGGTCCTTATCAAACTATTGTTCCTGTAAGATTTTGTAATGGTCTCATATTGTAAAGCGCTGTGGAATAATTTAGCACTACGTTGGCGCTTTATAAATGCCAGTAATAAATAAATAAAATACAAATGGAAATAATAATAATGACGCAAAACCACTTGTCCTGCGTAATGTGTTAAATACAGTAAGCTTCGGAGAGCAATTCTGTTACCAGCAGGGGGCAGTGTTTCGCTATAGAAAGGAGCAAAATGTGGCCTTCATACAAACAATCTACTATCAGTGGATGAAGGGCTTCTTAGTGGGAAACTAAGGATGGGTTTACCAAAAAGGTAGTTCCCGGCAGTTCTAAAACTACAACTCCCATAAACCTGAGCCAGCCAATTAAATCTGCTACTTTTGGTTTGCAGCAACAGATACAGTGTTCAATGGCCAAATTAAAAAAAAAACTACAACACACACAGAAAAGCGAAACGTTATCCGTGCACTATACCAAATCCCTACGCACATCTAGATATCAGGCGAGTTTTAGTAACATGGTAAAGGCCATTAAAGTGTCAGCTCACCTGCCGCATCAACCTTTTTGGTGAGTTCTAACAATTCACCGTGCTGCTTACAGCTAAACGGTAAAATCTCCAATGAGACAGAGAGGGCGATTGTTGTTTATTCACTAACCAAGTGCGGTGATTGAAAGCTGAATTTCAGCTCACTACAACTCTCTGTTTAGTAAATAACTCCCATACAATAGTCATGGCTATCCACAGACAAATTACCATAATGTTTAGTTATTTCAATGCAATGTCACAGATTACAAATCACTCCCTTAGTACCAATGTTTTCCCCTTTACTGCATACTATAATACATTAGAAACGGATTTATTTATTTTTATAATGCATTTCAGCTCTCAATGTACCTGCAATCTTAAACTAACTAGCCTTTATAATCTTTTATTATACCAGACAACAAAAGGATGTGTGAATGCACTGTGTACAAATCTAGCGAAGATTAAACAGTATGGTGATGATAAGAGTTCCTTTAAAGTTTCAAGGCTGGGAGGAAGAATAAACAGGACACAAATGATGCCCCCCCCTGCCCTCTCCTCCTCCCTCTTACAATGCCAGGAAGCAGCTGGAATTCAGAGATCATAAACAATAATTGTTCCAGTACAGGTTAAGGAGGAGGTGGGGTGTCCCAAAACAATCTCAAATGCCCCCCACAAGGCTCGGCTGTTCCTGATGTACTGAAAGTCTAAAGGCACACCTAGAATTAGCAGGTTTATAGAGAAACACCAACGATAAAGCAGACGGAGGGGGAAGTCCAATCTTTAACCTCAGTAAAAGCTTTTGGAGAGGAGAAAACATGGTTATCTTTAGACTAAAGCAAACACACTCAGTGAAATCTTTAACATCTCAAGGATTTAAAAGCTATAAAATGATATTGGATATTATATCATGTTACCCACAGTTTTCAATGTGTCATTTTCTACATCCTGCTATTATGTACAATGTATTCTTTCATTTTCTGAAAGGTTTTTGCCATCACTACAGATGTAACAATGCGCATGTAGGAGTTTCGCCACAGTGTCCCAGCGGAGGGCGCAGCTGTGATTGGGAGTGGAGCAACAAAGATTAAAAATATATAAAAACATGTAAATTATTCGGGGGAAGGGTAGGCAAGGCGTTCATCCAAATATAACTCTGGATTCAAAATATGCTGCCTGGGGAGCGTCCCCCACCTTCCTGCAGCCAGACACAGACACAATCCCTTAATGAACTACTGATGAAATCTTTGTTGTCGACCTTGTACTTTGCAAACGACTTGAATTGAAGGAGCAGTGATAATCGTGAAACTTACGCTTTTTGAATTAAAGACATATTGCGATTAACTTTTTCCCCAGCTGCACTATTCTCCCACAAGAAAACAAAAAGTGGGGAAAAAAGAGAAATGAACAATGTGGGTGTGGAACGCAGGTAAAAGGGTAATTTATATAACATTATAATTTGTCCTATTTTGTGAGATATTTTCAATATATCTCCAGTGATGGCAAACATTTATGAATTCTCTTTTAATTCTATTTATTTAAAACAATTTAGCCAGACAAAAAAAAAAAAAGTATCAATCATTTGGCCTTGTACATATTATACGATGGTGTAGGAATCACAAAACTAGCTCAATGGGCTTACACTCCAGAGCAGGGGTGACAATAAAAGTAGGCAGACCTCCAGCTGCTAGGAGGCTGGCAAAGCATTATCTGAGTTAAAGATCTAACAGAGTAGGAGGTGTGGGGAGACCAGGTTAAACTGTTTTATGATAAGCTTCCCTGCAGAAATGGAATGACAGTGTTAACGAAGTAGAAGCTAGGGAAGCCCTGATTGTTGGGGGGGGGGGGCCTCATACAGCAATAGAGAGGTCCTGTAAGCCAGAGTTAGGCAGCCTTTAAAGATGGCTATAATAGGGTATACAGAGTATAATGTACCTGGGTGGAACAGGTGAATGTAATGTAGGTTAACCCTATATAACCCTTTATATTGCACCGGAAGCGACACTCCTGCATAGATTCACAGTCACACTAATATAAATTCTCTAGAAGTGACTAATTCTGTTATAATGATATAAACATGGAAACGTGTTTTAAGATAAATGTCCCTCAGACGTGCCACTCTACTAAAATTTTACTTATACAGGAGAAAAAATATTTCAGAACTTTCCAAAGATGCAATGCTCTGTTTCTTTTCCATCAGAAGCTCTATACGGTCCTACTACGGCTAATTAAACTAGGTGTACCAATTTATTACAGGATCGCTAAAGGCTAGTGTAACCTCTTGATGACCATGGGGATATTTCAGCCCAGGATAAGGACTGGTACAGTATATTTGCGATGTGTTGGATGACCCATCATCTTATGCTTTCTTGCTAAGTGTACAGATCCAGTTAGAACATACTAACTGTATGTGTAGATTGTGCTTCGTTGCTACAGTGTCTATACACCCATATTATCATATCAGTTAGCTATGTAACACATTGATGGGGATTACTATGTGCTGCACACAGCTCCTATTATTTCAACCTGGACATCGCCAGATTGTCTCAAAATTCAGTTAAATGGTTTCTGAAATAAGACCATACTTGAGACATTTTTATAAACTATTTCAGGCCTTGATGGTCATACATACCCTGCTTATATCCCTAACACTCTAGGTATATTGCCATATTTGGTAGTTAACCCTCTGGGTGGCACAGGGCCTTGTTTCTAGCCCTTCTATTCTTGTATAGAGTGCCGGAGTAGCTCTCAAACTATCACATGTTGGAAATACAACACAGTAATGCTCTGGCAAACAATCCTGTTGTCTTTGAATGAAAGGTGATTATCAAGAAACATGCAGTTCCATCACTGTTAGGGATCAGATGTCCAAACATGCAATCCTACTTCAAGGAACACCATAGTGTCATGAATACAAACATGAATTCCTTAAACTATAGTGCTCCAATTGTATCAGGGAACAGAGGTCATCCCTTTTGATACGTTAAGACAGTAGGGACACCTTGCCCCCTCAGATTTTTTCCGATACATACAACTTAAAGATTACACAAAATTAGCACACATCAAAGCGGCAGCCCTGCAAAAGATGACTTTCTTTGAACGCATTTGCCTTCAAGAAACCATACCTAAAGGCATGATAACGCTTATGTATGCTCGCCTCTGTTCAGAAGCCGGGGATTGGGGTAAGCTAGCCTATACAGATCAATGGGAGAAAGACCTAGGGGAAATACTGGAAGGCATAGAATGGCAAGAGATTTGGGAGGCTAACCATACCTCTTCCGTATGCGTTGCCCTACAGGAACAATCTGTCAAAACTATGCTTCGCTGGTATACTACACTGGTTAAACTACATCAAATGAGAAGAAAACCCTACAGATGTGTGCTGGAGGAGCTGTTTCTTGTGGGGGACTTATGTCCACATGTGGTGGGAATGCCCTCAGATGGTCAAATTCTGGAAACTAATACAGGCCCTGCTATTGCAGGTTTTTTCTAGAGCCCCAGACCTAGATCCATGGCTATTCTTATTAAACAGATCCATAGATGGTTGGACTAGGCATGAACAAAAGTTCATCCACAAAATTATATTAGCAGCTCAGAGTGGCTTAAACCGGGCACACCACCCATGGCAGGAGTGATAAACAGGATAAAAGAGGTCCACTTGATGGACAACCTAACGGCTAGGATAAGGGGCTCATTAAAAACTTTTCAGAAGATCTGGGAACCCTGGGAAAGCGCTAACCTAGGAAGTTAATACGAACATGTCCCGCCTGTCAATCAACCCACTCCATTCATGGGAAGCCTCCCCCCCACCCCTCTCCACCCTTTCGGATCTTTACTTTTTCCTTTCTCTCTTTATATTCTTTAATGTTTTATAAAAATCAAAAATATTGACTACCTTGAGGCATTCCTGAGAGACAGACATATATCTCAAACATGGAACGTAAGAATTGTTTGTGATCCTTCCTATCCACACACCGCCGTGTTAGGCGATCTCCGATGACGGAGCAAAATAATGCTTAGCATATGATAAAAAAGAGAAAGCAAGGAACCACCTACAACAACACACAAATCAGACCCGACAATTACGATACATATGCCATTACCCTAAGCTTTATTTGACAAAGAGTGGAATATACGAACTGATTTCAAACTGTTTCTGTTTTTTTTTTACCGAATATATCTGCTAATTATTATCTCCTTTATTGTATGTCAATACAAAATAAAGAATTTCAAAAAAAATATATAGTGCTGAAGTGGCTGTTTAGGTGACCGCCCCTCTACGATGATTTTACTCACCTTTTCTCCCACACCATCCCTTTAAGTTACTGTTTTTCCAAATTGTTTTCAATATGCTATATCTACTAAATTGTGAAAAAAAATTCGGGGGGGGGGGTATTTGGACAATGGAGTGTCCCTTTAAAAACCCTGTATACCACAACTTGCACTGTGTATAAACTGCCTGTAGAGGGCAGAGGTATTAAATTAAGTTTTACATTAGTTGCAAGTGAAGGCGGGTATGAACATTTTTTGAATGTACTCATCTATTCATTCCTATTACAAGTACTTTATTTATATTGATTGACAAGACAATAACCCTTCATAAAGAAAATGTCAGGCCAGATCCCACATCCATTACAGGATATTATCTGATTTTTAAGTATGCTCACAGTGGTCCAAACTGGTGTTGTGGAGTGTCAATAGATACATTCATGGATATAAATCAATATCGGGTTTATGTCATCCTGACAATGTGGTTCTTATAGACCCTGGTCTGGATGGAAAGGTATTTAGCATTAGCCGGGCTGTATAGCATGACAGAGGGAAAATAACAGGAGATATGCACACTTAGGGACCAGATACGGATGATGGCATGGACACTTTTCAATCCTTTAACTATCAAGCCAGAGCTTTAACTTAACAGTGATCTGATCAATTCCATGTACATGTCCTGAATGTTTTTAACTACTAAATGGGTTATCCCTGAAAACCAATGCAAGCCCCAGGTAATATGCAGCCTCAGTTACGCTGCAGCAATCAACAGTCCTGCTGGAGTACATTGTATGCAGATACTACACCTGGTAATACGGGAAGCTTTGGCACTGGTTCCACCTCTAAATCCTTAATCCCCCCTTCCTTCTGAGGGTCGACTTTGGTTAGTACTGAAGTCTCCCCTGTCACCGTCAGAGTAGTGTAGGTACTGATCACCAGAACCACCAGGCCAACTGCCAGGATAAACTGTAAAGGAACAGAGAGTGCTTTAAAAGAGTGTTCTTTAACATCCGTAAAGTGGACCTACCACCCAAACATGAACGTCAAGCAATATAATATGATCTGCTTAATAAGCTAGAAAAACCACCAGCAAGTGCATAGATCAAATCTTTTCCTTACTTCCTAACTGGCAACTATGGTTGTGTTCGCATCTGGACTCTCCCATAATTATCCCAGAATGCACTGCTAAAGGAAAACTAGGATATAAAGATATGCCTTGTGGAAGTGCACAGAGGCCCAAACAACCCAATCCAGAAATAGATTTCACTGCCGATGGAATAAACTAACACTATAATCACTGCAAGACACAGTGACATCATTTTAGCAAAAGCAATGTATGTATTGTACTAAGCTAGTTCTAGAAGACATTATTGTGTATGGTGTATTGATAACCAATTAAATGGTATGCAATAAGCACAATGTGGAGGACCTTTTAAGACCCAGTTCCAGAATGGGACATTTATAATGAACAATGGGATTATCCACTAACCATTGTAGTGAATTGAAAACCAGATTGCTAAATTAATTCAAAACCAGCAAGTTTGGAAAATATAAGTCAAGCCTTGGTCATGTTTCACTGCATTGTGCAATCTGGTTTGGAATTCACTACGATTCAGTGTTTACTGAATAAAACAGAGAATATTTTCCCCAGTTTTAATCGATTACATATTATTTAATGTATTCTTCTGTTTATAACCTCTCCAATTACTTCCTCTAGCCTGGGAAATGGAAAACTGAGTTTCTGTGTTATATAGGCCATTAAATTGCTGCTGTTCTGTAATCTCAGCATTTCCCTTGCAGACAGGAAATGGCGTGTACAGACCCAGGTGTTCAGAAACCAGGAAGAAACTGTCTCCAGGCCCCCCCACCATACATCCTGGTGATCAAGATGATGCATCCTGATTTACACAACACCTCTGCATCATCACTGGTCACAAAACTAGCATCTCTGCTGTGCTCAAGGAAGCAACAGTGGCTTGGAAATCACACTCCGATGCCAATGTATAGTTTGGATTATGAGAATCTCTCTGCTGACAGAAGGAATTATAGCCCCATCTGCTCTGCTGCGGGATAATATTCTAACTGCCGCTCCTTAATCCCAGAATAACGACATGGCTTTAAGCAACGTGTCCCGAGCCACTCCCTAGGCCTGTGTTCTAACCAGGATGGGTTCTATGGCTGCGACCTGACCTAGATTTCCTAACAGTCTAATGTTTCCCTTTCCTCCGGTTTCCTGTGAGTCCTCCAGCCAGAGATCAGCTTTAACGCAGCCTGTGTTTGGAGAGCAATTGAGGTCACTAATTTGTTTCCACTTGGACACAGTCAGCCATTGCCCGCTGGGAGACTCTCACAAGCTGCCTCCTCACTAGGACAGGGTGCTCGGTCAATCTACTGTAGTATGAACCAGCGCCACTGACAGATTGTAAAAAGCTAACCGTGGGGGTGCATTAGATCAATTCTGGAGAAAAACGAATACTGTGGAAGTGCATTCAAAACATTTAACCTTTGTAAGAGTTGGGTTCTAAATGAAACTCTGTATAAAGAGTAGTATGTTAAATGTTCAATCGCAATAACAAGTTATATCTCACCTCAACAGTGTTTAAAGTATTAGATTTATTTAATGTATCTATATAGATCTATAAAATTGGACTGGCAGAGATTTATGGGGAATCTAGTCCAACAGCTGCAGGGCCAAGGATTGGATAGCTCTGGTCTATAGAACAAGAGAAATCATGGGCTATAATTGGCTGGTTGCCGATTCCTTCTTATGCCCCAAGGTTGTCTTTGTACATCACCTTCTATCATGAAGAATACATCAAGGCTAATTAACATTTACTGTTCCATTTACTTATCAGAGTACATAAAAAAGGCATCATAAAGGCGGAGACTAATTCTGAAACATAGGACTGAAGGCCGAGACTAGTTCTAGAGAGATGGCACATGACAGTAGATAAGGGTTGAGATTAAGTCTAGCACTACATCATGTGACAAGGCATGGTCATGGATAGGCTTAAAGTCTAATTTTACCACATGACAGGAGGCTTCATATTTGCATATCTTTCTTTACTGAAAACTCCAGCAGCATAGAAACATAACAACCAATCAGAAAAAAGTTATGATGCCCATAAAAGGCCCTGTCTATGACATCACTTCCTCTTTCTTTGCTGCTCCAGCCATACATCAGGTCAGAGTATTTTACCTCTCTGGTAGATTCTTAATTTACACTGTTTTTTTTTTTTTTATTGTCATACCACTATATATTACTCTATTTATTGCTAACACCTGCTACCTTGGCCCCCCTTATTCCTGTCCCTTCACTGTATCCCTCTGTTTTTTCCCCCTTTTTATTTCCACCTTACTGCCTGGTATCCGTGGGCGCAACGACTACCCGTGTCGCGCTCGCCTCGCGGACCGGCCCTTCACTTACACAGGGGACTGTATGGGGACGGGTGGAGGGAGGCTGGGGTCAGCGTTTGTGTTGCATTTATCCCCTTTGTTTTGCACCGCGCGACCGCGATCCGCGGCACACCTTCACATGTGGGCGGCGGCCATCTTGGCTCGCGGCTCGCGAGATACCCGACGGCCGCCTTCCCTGCTCGCTC
Source organism: Pelobates cultripes (assembly GCA_933207985.1). Taxonomy (NCBI): domain Eukaryota; kingdom Metazoa; phylum Chordata; class Amphibia; order Anura; family Pelobatidae; genus Pelobates; species Pelobates cultripes. Next base: position 5,871,723 of record OW240916.1, read on the forward strand.
AGCGGATCGGGAACTCACCCGACTGCCGGGCTCCACAAGTGTATGCTCTCCCAAGTGAACAATGGGAGAGTGCAAGCTGGATTTCAGTTTTTTATCCATGTATTCTTTCGATGTATTTTGCCACAGTGCCTGCCAACAGTGTCTGCCAAACAAATACTTACATGCAGGCATTAAAGGAGATTATGTCTTTGTACCTTACTCGGGGTCTATACCCTATACAGGGTCATACCATATTACTATACCCTGCACAGGGTCATACTATATTACTATACCCTACAGGAATCACCCGATCACCGCGCCCTGCATCTGGATTAACCCCTTCAGGGGTCCCCCTCTCTGGGCACATTCATTTATTGATACAATTATTATTTTTTATTCTCATGGATATATCTCTCATGGTGCCTTACACTGGATGATTATATGTTGAGCAGGCACACAATCTATGTATTATTGTGAAGCCATACAATATCACAGTCGTTATACAAAACATATACTGTACCTATAACAAGATCAACTATATCACTGTACCCTACAAAGGGCATATTGTGTTACTGTACCCTACAAAGGGCATATTATATTATATTATTGTACCCTACAGAGGGTCATATTATATTACTGTACCTGACGGTGCAAATTTATGTGGGTGTCCTCTGGGTTACCATGGCACACCACCCGGGGTGAACCCCGATCATATGCACGGAGGCCTACGCCTCAACTTTACCACTGATTTCTACAGACATATATGGATGTTTAACCCCTTAAGGACCAAACTTTTGGAATAAAAGGGAATCATGACATGTCACACATGTCATGTGTCCTTAAGGGGTTAAACACTGCCTGTCAGTTTTACATTAAAGCAACAGTACCATGCCGGATGCGATTTGACGGCAGGATCACTAAGAAAACTGAGTGTATTGCGGTGTACCCTTCACAGGGATACATATATGTATATTTACTGTGCCTAGTGTACATATTGAACGTGGGTGTCCTCTGGGTAATTTTTCATGGCACACCACCTGGGATGACCCCCAGATATGCATGCAATGCTTGTAAGGTGCCAATAATTATAATATGGGTGTCCTCTGGGTTACCATGGCACACCACCTGGGATGAACCCAGCCTAATAGACATGGGTCCTGCGGCTGCAGACCTTATAGAGACAGGCCCCATGCGCCTATATAATAAGCCTGTATAGTTAAAAACCGTGCATACAGCATTGGCGTACATTTGTGGTGAACCCGGCTAGCCAGACCGACACCACTACCAGTCAGTCGCGCCTGCACCACGGCTCTCAGTAGCCAGATTAAACTAATAGAGGTGACCCCTCTACACTTGGCACGAGTATTCATACTCTCAGACATACTAAAGCAGGCAATTCAAACCGTTTTACCTGGGTGATCCCCAGTTCTACCAGGAGTCTAACACCCCTACGTGCTGACCCTCACACTATCTCCCAACAGGACGGAACGAGTCATGGTGGACACTCTCAACGTTCCCAAGATTTCTAGGCAATGATAAACGCCACAGTAACGGCCTCAGTGGAGAAGGTTCTGTTATGAACTCTACCCCACACCGCTTGATGGAGACCTCAGGCCCACAAGCCTTCAAGTCAAAATGGCAAGGGAAGGGCTCCAGCCCCCCTGCCACTAAGGTCAAGGGCAAGACGCCCATCGAACAGACCAAATAGGCGGAGCACCGGGAATCCAAACCCCGTCCGCCACAATCTTCCGACAAAGAAGACTATTACCCACCACATACTTTGGACATGGTAGATGAGCGACACGAAGACAGCTCACCGTCTGAGGAAATGGAACGGCAAGACCTTCCCCACACTTCCTCGAAGTACGTTAGGGAAACCTTACTCTGTGACGGCGGCTGAGGCAGAGATAACTGTAGCGGCACTAAACCAGAGTAGCCGAAGACGGAACGTTCCTGGACGAACACTATTGGCTGCGCAACCCTCGGGGGATGGAAGGATGCGCACGCCTCAAGACCGAGTTACCCCAGGGTACACAACTCAACCCTACCACCTCCAAAGAATGGTCTCAATGCTCGATATGCCTCCTGGGCAGCGTAAATGACGCACTATGCGCCGACAGACGCAAATCTGTACTGGGCCGCATCGACAACACACTTTTGGACTTAGGAACGACAAGAATTCGGCCCAAAAGCACAAGGCCTACTGTTCGACGTAGTGTTCATTGCAGTACTCAAGAAACACGTGAATTTATTCACCACACTAAATTAAACCCAGACCTCGCTAAAACAAGTCTTCCACAACCCTACGGGGAAAGGTGTTTCTGGGAGGACTGGTCGGTAGCTGAACCGAGCCACCAGCCGCTTCTGGGCGACAGGTTCCAGATCGTATACACAGTCCTCATATTTCTCCCATCTACTACACAAAGGAACCCATCCGCTTCATCTACTAGTGTGTCAACCTACATAACTAACTGTTTCCAATATTAGGACCGGCAACCTGTCTCTGTTTTACAGAATTGGGAGACGACTACCAAAGTCACCTGGGTTCTCCAGACAGTACAAGGCTATGTCATAGAGTTTTATCACAGCCGTGCAGGTCGCCCATTCACCTCCATTACGCACACTGGCGGAACAGGAACGCCTCGTGGACAAGAAAATCTGCACCCTCTTCAGGAGGGGCGCAATTCAACATGCACCGGAGGGGAAGGCTTCCCCAGCAAATTTTTCCTGGTCAAGAAGAAGCCAGGAGACTACATCAGTGGAACTCCTACATGGTATACAAATGCTGCAAGATGGAGGAAATTCGTCTTCTACAAGACCTCCTAGGCGATAACGACTGGCTTACACATCTGGACCTCAAGGACGCACGCTTGTCAGTACCCGTTGCCCTGGACTGCCGAAGTTTTCCTCCGATTCCAATGGTGAGGACAAACACGGCAGTTTACGAGTCCGTGGTGCTCGCGAACCTACTGTAACCAGTGAGGGCTCACAGCCGTAAATTTGGGCGTGCGATGCCTCGTATACCTGGAAGACCTGCTGATTCTTTACAAATCCAGGCTACGTTTGCAGACAAATTTGTTGTCACTTTCGGGACTCCATGAGTTTTTTGTTGTACACAGACAAAGATCGCTTCTCCATCTGAATCGGGCCAGTTCCTCGGTTTCGACATCGGCTTGGAGAACTACGTTCCGCGTCCGTCTACGGCAAAGAGCGCCTCTATAAGGATAGCTGTTGGACTGTGGGATTCCTCTCCTCCTCCATACAAGCGTTATTCCCTGGCCCACTACGACTGATGGTGAGATACGTACGCACCGGTCACTCATACGACCACTGGATCCCACTGTCAGCGGAAGTGAGGATGGAATTTCGATGGTGATTACTTCACATACAAACTTGGATTGGCAAAACGATCTTTGACTCTTCCTTCGGATACGGGGCGATGGATGAACCCCTGCAAACGCGACCCAGCCGTTCTCCACAATAGCAAGGGTGCTTCGATACACACACACACACCCACAAGATATTGCTCCTGCTCATGACACCCCTCGGGCAGGGCCAACCGTGAGATTCCTTAGGGAATGGCCGGACAATCCTTGTTTGTCACTGAAGCAACTTTCCGCCAAACTAGCCCTCTTATTATGCCTCGCCTCATTTAGACGGTGGTGGACGTTAGGGCTTGCGATATGGATGGTTTCTCTCTCACAGCAGACGGGGTTACCTTTACCATGTCGAGACGAACTAAGTCTGATTCGTCTTCAGTGTCATACCCATGCTTTGTGTCAGACGCCACACTATGCGTGGTCAGAACGCTAATGGGGTACACCAATATCTCTACCCCTTCGAACTCATTCGACGGATCACCTTCTGACTTCTTACGTGAACCCTCATGGACCGATGTCTACCGCAACACTGGCCAGATGGGTCCGCTGGTTTTTGTCTTTAGCGTCGAACCTTGTTTCGGAGCCCACTCGGTCAGGGGAGCGGCGGCCTCACAAACCTTTTCGGCCGACGCTTCCCTAGCCGACATTATACGCTGCGCGGACTGAGCGCGAGAGAGTACGTTTAGAACTTTCTATTTTCGGCAAACATCTCATGCTTCCTTCACATTGGTCAATTCAAAGCTTTAAAAATGCAAATATGAAGCCTCCTGTCATGTGGTAAAATTGAAGATTATATTAGCTTTAGTGTACTAATAATCTTAATTTTAGTAATGACAGGAGGCGAATATTTCCCACCCTATAGGATCCCTCCCATGTTTCTTGTGTTGAACAGAATATGTCCTTTATGTTCAGGAAGGTAAGTACGTATGGTTTGTATGTTTGCTACTTGGACCTGTATCTTGTGGGTCTTGTATTGGCTGAATATTAGACATGAACCTTGCATTATGTTGTGTTTATAGATTCTTAAATATCATTGCGTTAGAATAAATATATATTGATATGTTTCACATTCTAATGTTCGTTGGTATATCAGATGCTTAATGCTTATTGTATGCGGACAAGTTATCACGCCAGATACCTTTCACCTTTTTCTTTTTCTTGCAGCGTGAACGTCTTCTCATCGAGACAAAGATTCACCTTCCATACCTCTGCATCGCGGAACTAATGGAGTTGGATATTCTAATGTGTTGTTGAACTGTTGACGTAATATGATTATGTCTCTTGTTGTTATTTATTGTTTCGCTTCAAAGAAAGAGGAAGTGATGTCATAGACAGGGCCTTTTATGGGCATCATAACTTTTTTCTGATTGGTTGTTATGTTTCTATGCTGCTGTAGTTTTCAGTAAAGAAAGATATGCAAATATTCGCCTCCTGTCATTACTAAAATTAAGATTATTAGTACACTAAAGCTAATATAATCTTCAATTTTAGAGGAATATCATGTGACACAAAGTCAAGTTCACTGATAGGTTAAAGTCAGACTACTTCTAGAGGGAGATCACGTGACACCAAGACAAGTTCACTGATAGGTTGAAAGTCTGAGACCAATTCTAGCAAGACAGAATATGATAACAGGAGGACACTAATAGGCTAAGAGGACTATCTAGCAGGAAAACTCTTTAAAGAAGTGGCATTTTTGTGTCTATCAAATCATATGTTATATAAATTCTATGCTGAATCTTCTTTGCTTAAGAATCTAGATCAGTGATGCCTAAGCTTTGGCACTACAGCTATACTGGATAACATTAGCTAAACAAACAGATGGCAGAACAACATGGGAAGTGTACACGGAGGCTATCATGGAACAAGTTAAAGGGCCACTGTCAGCACCATAATAAGGTATGCAGATCAGGAATTAAGAGCATCAGAAATGGCAGAGCAAATAGTTTGTTTGAGCAAAGCTCACAGCAGAAGCTGCAAAGAGCAATCTGCAGCAAACTTAAAGGTTTTGTTTTTTTAACTTTATGATTTTTTGCATATATTTAAACAAATTATCTATATATTGCATTAATAATTAGGTCACCTGTCATTACAATTATTAGGAATAAATGCTAGTTTTAAAATGTACATTCTCTACACAGATTGACATATATGATTGAAGATACAAACTACTATTTCTTGTAAAGAACTTAAATGGAAACAGAGGGCAAAAAACAATAGTTGTGTATTGACTAAAAGATGTAACTGCAATGACAGACTGTGACAAAGCACCAAACACAGACCCACGGGTCCAATACAAATACCGTGGCTGTATATCAAATAAAACAATATGCAAGAAAAAGACCACATTTGAAATGTTCTGAATTATAATGTCTATATTAAAGAAGAAATTAAAGCTAAAAAACCCTGGCCTGCAATCTTTTTTATGGCTTCTTTGAAAGTTCCTTTTACGACCTGACTAGCTATTTAGCTGAGGTCCCTGGAGTCTGTCCCCTCTTTGAGGCCACCAGCTGATGGCTTTGCAGGCTGCAGTTCAAGACAACCAAAAGATTGATCAGTCATTCATGGGCTCTCATCTCTGCACAGCACGGCTAATTTGCCCTTTTCAACTTCCGATTGCCTGCCTGGACACTCATTCAGCCTTTTAACTGAACCAGTCAAGGCGTGGGGCTTCCTGCGTCTGTAATTAACAACTCGTTGGCAGAATTATAAGGAGCTGGCGGGTCTTGCTCTCACATCTGGACAGCATGGGTCCCAGCGTGTTTAGTTAGCCTGCAGCTCTGACCAGCCTCTCACTCCACCACCCATTAAAGGACATACAGAAAGAATAAGCAATGGTTACTGTGTAGGAGATGGTCCACTGACCTGAGAAGAAAGGCCCTTCTTATGGATCTTCTTGTAAATGAGAGCCGGACAGATGAAACAGATTAAACTGCCCATGGTGGCTCCAGTGACACCCAGGATGGTCTCCACTGTCACAGAGAGAGAGAGAGAGAGAGTATTAATACTGGTTTACTTATAAAGCCCAAACAAATTCTACATCACAGCTATAGGATGACAAATCCTATATATATCTATATATATCTGCTGATCATTAGAGAGCTACCTTCTCCTGCTAACGGGAGCAAGAAAGGGGGGTTCTAGTAAAACGGGGATGTCCAGGGCAAAAATGGAATTGCAAGTGGCAGAATTGAGCTTAAAGTGGGTGGAGTAATGTTTCAGAGTGGAGATGGTCTGTGTGTAGGAAGGGTTAAACCGAATCACTCCCACCAGGAGATAGACCTACTTCCTGAGAGGCACTGAGGACCCAAGGATTCAATCACATGGCCTCAGCACGGACTGTGTGTGCCCAGGTATTCCTATAACAGTCGGTCATATCTGAGCTCCATTAACTCTGCATTCATACAGGCAGATAATTCAGCTTGTCTGATTCTGATTAGAGTATATTTATCTGCTTGTGCAGACCGCTTCACATTTGTTGAGGGGGGAGTCCACATAGAAGTGTAAATTATTATATAGAGTATCAAGCAGGAAAGACATTTAACACTATAGACCAGTTTCATATTGCAGCAGCTGATCAGCGTGGGAGTTGCTTGCGTTCTATATGGCTGCCCCAAACACTACGGAGATAGTAATCTCCTTTAAGGATTTAATGTGAAAATCACTTTAATAATAAAATGAGAATAAAATATTAGGGGTATTTTTGCTGAAGAGATTAGTTGTGAGATGATAAAACAGGATAACCAGCTTTCCAAAATATATTCGGAAAAAATTTAATTAGAAATTGCATTTCAGATTATGCTCAAATTAGCAGACCAAAACATTGATTTCCACCCGCATTATATACAGGCATGGGTCGTGTGACCATAAGATAGATCTAGAGCTAGCAAAGAATCATGGGAGTTTTAGTTCCATAACAGCCAGAGAGCTAACTTTGGTCCCTGTTGGTTTAGGACAATAAGGTAAAGAGCCAGAAAAGGGTTTAAATAAACTAAAGTTTACTAAACTGAGTTAACTAAACTAAAGTTGATGTCAAGACAGTTTCTCAAGATAGACATAGCTGGTTAAAGAGCGGGGAAGGGATGTGCTGTACCGTTAATGAGAGGAAAGTACTCACCATTTGGGATCAGTATCCCACCCAGCATGGTGCCAAAAACTACAGTGAGCGTGAGCACTTTAAATCGCAAAGGAGGCATATATCCACCAGCAGCGAATGTCCCATCTTTTTGCTGTAAATAGAAAATAACAGTGAAGGACTGACCAAGTGAAGGACTGACCAAGGATCCTGATGTTAATTACTGTCCAGGTACCCGGTCCACACAATAAACACAGGTCTTCATAAAAATCCTTAAAACACATGTCTTTAAGCAATGAGCGAACGGGATTCTCTAAAGGGACAATATTGGAACCCAGATCACTTCAGCTCATTAAAGTGGCCTGGGTGCAGTGTCCCTGTACCCCTTAGTCCCGCAATGTAAAACATTGCAGTTTTTGAGGAACTGTCCACCAGCCAGCCACTAGAGGTATTTGGGGGATTTTAGCACAATTAAGGTCGCCTAATTAATGCGAACGTCCTCCCGCTCTGCATGCATTAAAAATTGGACCACCTGTCTGGGGTTCCATCCTAGACATTAGGGGAAGTTATTTAGGAGAAAAAGTTATTTATTTTACCTGCTGCTCAAATAGAAGAGTGTTGAGGGCCTGCCTGCACGGCAATATCATCATTGGAAAGCCGACCGCCACAGACATCATGAAGCCCACTCTGATCATCTCGGTCACCAGATTTGAGGGGAAATTAACCAGCACGTTCCCAGCAATGGTGTCTGTAAAACTGACATAGCCGAAGAAGCCCACCTGTGGGAACGGAAATGAAATATGCGCTTTTTTAACATCCTTTCATCAAAAACAAGCTTTAACAGTGAATAGACAAATTCCGTTATTCACTGCAGGCACGCTATGAATTCTTATGGTTGCGGCCTGGTATCTTCTACAGATCACTTTAAACTGGAGTCCACCATCACTCAGAGAGTCCTTATTCACATCTCGGCCACCTCTTTCCAATTGCTGCCACTTCCTGTTCTTCTCATAGCACACACTCTGGTGACGTCTGCTTTGTTAATCTGCAAGGTGGGCAGGATCAACTGTAAAATCAGGGCAGCAACTGAGCATGAAACAGCCGGAGTGAGAGCAGAGAGAAGACGGAGTGACAGGTGAGAGAGGTCACTTCTGATATAAGACAAATTAGGGACTCCTTTATCTTATGTACTAGATGATTATTGAAAAAAATGGCAAAAAGTGATACTTTAAACAGCTAAAGCTTGTTGCATCTCGCCATTTCCTATCAGAAGTCGCAGGTAATGGCGGAAAGGAACCAATATCTTCTCTCACAACTAGCTACAGAATAGAATCTCATTGTGCAAGAAAATCAACGGAGAGTCTTGTGGTCTCACAGCATCTTTCAGTCTTCGCCATTTTGTACTTTGCGCATAAACAAGAGAACATCAGTGACACAACCAGACAGCTTTATCTGCCAAGAGGTGAACCATAAGATGGCAGCCTTAAGGAAGGAGAGTTTTGGGTAAGTATTTCTCCCTTGCCCCACTACTACTGGGTACAACCAGGGGAAGGGTCTTAAAAAAAAATAAGATGCAAAGACCCCACAAGCAGCAGTGGCGTTCTAAGGCAGCTATTTACCAGCCTCGGTACAGATCTTGCCCCTCCCCCATAACATGGACTTACGGTCACGTAGAATGTGGTCACCACATTGAGCGATAGAGCGAAGATCGAGCTCATGATCTTAACAGAGGGTTCATCCAGGCTGTCGTAGGTGGGCAGGACTTGGCTGAACAAAAACAGAGAAAGCTAAAGTGAGCTTTACTTTACACATAGTAACACAACCTACACATGGCACAGAACAGTCACCCTTACACAGAGCATAATCTCAGAATTTGCCATAAATAATGATAAAGGAACACTATAGGGTCAGGAACACAAACATGTATTCCTGACGCTATAGTGCAAAACCCACCATTTAGGTGGCTTCCCCCCTCCCCTTAGCCCCTTTAAAAGATAATAAAACTCACCTTATTTCCAGCGCCGTGTGGACTCGCCGGCGCTGGGCCTGCCCCCTTGGTGGCATCATCAGAATTGCCGATTCTTAGCCAATCCAATGCTTTCCTGAAATCGGCAATGCTTTTGGCTAAAATCGGCAAGGGGCGGGGCCAAACGCTGTTTTGGCCAATCTGCACCTCCTCATAGAGATGCATTAAATCAATTCAGGAAAATTCAGCGTCTCCATGCAGTGTCTGGAGACGCTGAACAGTAGTGCAGCACTGAGCCAGGAAGCACCTCCAGCGGCCATTTGAGGAGCGGCCACTTGGAGGTGTCCATAGGGGCAATGTAAACACTGCCTTTTCTCTGAAACATAGAAACATAGAATGTGACGGCAGATAAGAACCATTCGGCCCATCTAGTCTGCGCAATTTTCTAAATACTTTCATTAGTCCCTAGTCTTATCTTATAGTTAGGATAGCCTTATGCCTATCCCATGCATGCTTAAACTCCTTTACTGTGTTAACCTCTACCACTTCAGCTGGAAGGCTATTCCATGCATCCACTACCCTCTCAGTAAAGTAATACTTCCTGATATTATTTTTAAACCTTTGTCCCTCTAATTTAAGACTATGTCCTCTTGTTGTGGTAGTTTTTCTTCTTTTAAATATAGTCTCCTCCTTTACTGTGTTGATTCCCTTTATATATTTAAATGTTTCTATCATATCCCCCCTGTCTCGTCTTTCCTCCAAGCTATATATGTTAAGATCCTTTAACCTTTCCTGGTAAGTTTTATCCCACAATCCATGAACCAGTTTAATAGCCCTTCTCTGAACCCTCTCTAAGGTATCAATATCCTTCTGAAGATACGGTCTCCAGTACTGTGTATAATACTCCAAGTGAGGTCTCACCAGTGTTCTGTACAATGGCATGAGCACTTCCCTCTTTCTACTGCTAATACCTCTCCCTATACAACCAAGCATTCTGCTAGCATTTCCTGCTGCTCTATTACATTGTCTGCCTACCTTTAAGTCATCAGAAATAATCACCCCTAAATCCCTTTCCTCATATGTTGAGGTTAGGACTCTATCAAATATTCTGTACTCTGCCCTTGGGTTTTTACGTCCAAGATGCATTATCTTGCACTTATCCACATTAAATGTCAGTTGCCACAATTCTGACCATTTTTCTAGTTTACCTAAATCATTTGCCATTTGGCTTATCCCTCCTGGAACATCAACCCTGTTACATATCTTAGTATCATCAGCAAAAAGACATACCTTACCATCAAGACCTTCTGCAATATCACTAATAAAAATATTAAAGAGAATGGGTCCAAGTACAGATCCCTGAGGTACCCCACTGGTGACAAGTCCAAGCTTCAAATATATTCCATTAACTACAACCCTCTGTTGCCTGTCACTCAGCCACTGCCTTACCCATTCAACAATATTGGAATCCAAACTTAAAGATTGCAGTTTATTGATAAGCCTTCTATGTGCAACAGTGTCAAAAGCCTTACTGAAATCTAGGTAAGCAATGTCTACTGCACCACCCTGATCTATAATTTTAGTTACCCAATCAAAAAAATCAATAAGATTAGTTTGGCATGATCTCCCTGAAGTAAACCCATGTTGTCTCTGATCTTGAAATCCATGTGTTTTTAGATGTTCAACAATCCTATCCTTTAACATGGTTTCCATCACTTTCCCCACTACTGAAGTAAGGCTTACTGGCCTATAGTTGCCCGACTCCTCCCTATTACCTTTCTTGTAAATGGGCACAACATTCGCTAACTTCCAATCTTCTGGGACTACTCCTGTTAACAATGATTGGTTAAATAAATCTGTTAATGGTTTTGCTAGTACACCACTAAGCTCTTTTAATAGCTTTGGGTGTATTCCATCAGGTCCCATTGACTTATTTGTCTTTACTTTTGACAGTTGAAATAGAACCTCTTCCTCTGTAAACTCACGTGTAATAAATGACTCATTTATCCTTTTTCTCAACTGAGGTCCCTTTCCTTCATTTTCATCTGTAAATACAGAACAAAAATATTCATTGAGGCAGTCAGCCTGACCTTTATCCTCTTCTACATACCTTCCTTCTTTTGTTTTTAATCTAACTAATCCTTGTTTTACTTTTCTTTTCTCATTTATGTATCTAAAAAATGTTTTATCCCCCTTTTTTACTGACTGTGCTATTTTCTCTTCTGTGTGTGATTTGGAAGCTCTTATAACTTGCTTAGCCTCTTTCTGCCTAATCTTATAGATCATTTTGTCTTCCTCACTCTGGTTTTTTTTATAATTCCTAAATGCTAACTTTTTGTTTTTAACTATTTTGGCCACATCTGCGGAGTACCACAGTGGTTTCTTGAATTTTTTGCTTTTACTGACAAGCCTAATGCAATTTTCTGTTGCCTTCAATAGTGCAACTTTTAAATAATCCCATTTCTCTTGGACTCCATTTAAATTGCTCCAGTCTGATAATGACTCCTCTACCCATATTCTAATTTTAGAAAAGTCTGTTTTTCTAAAGTCTAAAACTTTTGTTTTTGTGTGGTGTGACTCAGTCACTGTTCTTATATTAAACCACACTGACTGATGATCACTGGATCCTAAACTTTCACCTACAGTAATATCTGATACCAAATCTCCATTTGTTAACACTAAATCTAGTATGGCCTCTTTACGAGTTGGCTCCTCAACAACTTGTTTTAGAGACAATCCCAGTAGGGAGTTTAGAATATGTGTGCTCCTGGCACAAGTAGCTAATTTTGTTTTCCAATTTACATCAGGAAGATTAAAGTCACCCATGATGATAACTTCCCCTTCATTGTCATTTTAGCTATTTCCTCAACTAGTAGATTATCTAACTCTTCAATTTGTCCTGGGGGCCTATAAATCACACCTACACGAGTTACTGTGTGATTACCAAATTCTAACGTAGCCCAAACGGACTCTATGTTTGCCTCACTAACTTTTATTAGGCTAGATTTTATGCTATCCTTCACATACAAGGCCACCCCTCCCCCTTTCTTGCCTTCCCTATCTTTCCTATATAAAGAGTACCCTGGTATTGCTATGTCCCAGTCATTTTTCTCATTGTACCATGTCTCAGTAACAGCGACTAAATCTACACTATCAGTTGCCATTATTGCCACAAGTTCATGGATCTTATTCCCTAAACTGCGAGCATTTGTAGACATGACTCTAAGCTTATCATTTTTTAACACACTTGCTACAGGCACCTTCTGTCCTTGTTTTGGGGGACAATTGGATTGATGTTTTATCACCCTTTTGCCCCCCCCTCCTAGTTTAAATACATCCTAGCAAAACCTCTGAACTGCTCACTGAGAACATTTGTTCCCTTTTGAGAAAGATGCAAACCATCTTTTTTGTACAGCTTATCTCCATTCCAAACAGGCAGTGTTTGCATGAAAATGCCTGAAGGGAACTACTATACTCACCAGAACATTTACATTAAGCTGTCAACCGTACATTAAGCTGTATACCGTACATGAAGCTGTAGTGTCCCTTTAAGAATTTGTGGTTTGTGTCTTTTTTATTTTTTTTATTTCCAGGTACTTATTTAGGGTTTAGGAAAGAACATCACATGAAAGATGTATACAAATGCACACCTTTCTTTTTTTATTTTTGGGTGCATGGGGGGAAGGGGGGAGGAGGTTACATAAGAGAAAAGATAACAGAGAAACTAAGAAGCTAATTTTGCCTACTGTGGACACTTTGTGGCTGCAGTTATGCAACTATTGATTTTTGTTAGAATGGAAACCTGTGGATATCTATTACTCTATTAAGAAAAAGATTCCAGCGATGGCCAATGTCGAAAATCCGTAACAGGACAATGAAAGTGAACAGAAAGCGAGGGATCTTTATTTTACTGCTTAAAATGGAAGATTGCGGCTGTAGAACTCAGTTTACAATGTAAGGAAGAAATAAAGCATTAAGCTATTCTGGATGCTGACAGACACACACACACGTTCTATGTAAATGTGTTATGTGACTACGTTCGGTTTAAAGACAGTATTCTGAAGAAAAACAGTTATCTAAAACACACACACACAGAAACAAACAAAGAATAACAACTGGCAACAGAAACACAAGTACGCGGTAATTTTACACTAAAGGACCTTGGGAAAAAGTGCCTTGCTGCTTAGCAACCCATAATTTCCCACTGTTAGATCAGGAGTTATCTACAGGTGGCATAGCACATTACCCACTCATTATACAGCAATAAGGGCTAGGAGAAAAAGCAGTATGGCTGTGTGGGATTGAAGTTTTAATAACTGAAACAAAACACGCCATGATTTAATGTATTAGTTTAAAACAACTCTTATCTGGAATGATACAGGTTGTCCTAGTATCAGAATGTGGCCCAGTTAGTCTAGTCAGCTGCAAGCTGTCTGCAACACTCGATTTGTTTTAAGTGGGACACCTTCCCCTCCTCCTCCTGTCCACGTAAGCCAACAGGCAATGTTAACATTTCATTAGGAAAGTGTTAGAAAACGTACGAGCTGCCCAAGGATGTGACTGAGCAGAGCAGGCGCTGACAGATCCCAGAAAGGGTGACATGGCTCGAGCAGGGTGCTACGGTGGGGGAGTCCATCAGCAGGGAGTGGCTGCTAAATATATCACTTGCCCACCTAATCATCTGCTGGTAGTCTGGTTTTCATATTCCTTTATTACCATCACAGATTGTCACCTGGTGTGGGTGGGAATCACCGACCTTATTCAGTGCTACCCAGGACATTCTAGATTGCAAGCTCTTGTGAACTCTTACTACTTTATTAAGTCTGATGGTGCTCAAACACCTTGAGGATTATTCATAAATACCAAAGTGTGGTAAATGAAAAAGTGAATGGTAAAAATTAGGCTGACATAGATCACAGTTGGTTTTTGCAGTTTTTATATTTTAGCCTAAGGTTGAGACCTTTGTACCACAAAAGAACAACCAAACCAGGCTGAGTGGACCGGCAGCGCTGGGTGAAGTGTTGGGTTCAATGTGATTTTTCTTTTTTATACATATTTTGAAGGTTTTTTTTAATTATTTTGCACAGTGTGTTCTTCATATATAAGTACGTGATGCCTATGGAGCATGCTATACGTAATAATTTTATGCCTCTTCTTGAGCACCTTAGTAGACCTTCCCCCACCCCTATTACTCAGGGGTTACTGATAACTTTAAGAATCACCACAAGAGCCTGATTTTACTTTCTAATCCCAGTCACTGCCCAATATATGCCATCTTCACTTTAATGGATTTCAAGGCCTGTAATATTATTCTATCCACCTCTGATTCTATATAGAGTTCTTTCTGTTCTATTTGCAACTTGTTTGCGAGACTCCTCTTAGTTTCTTGATTCTTCCTATAGACATATATTATATAAATTAAAATGGGTCAATTCATATAGCATTCGGGATGTTCAAAAGTCCAAGTTATATGCACCAAGATCAAAGTTTTTTTGTTCTTGCCCGTTTACCAGTATATTAAGCTTTGTCCCTTATTAGGAATAGTTTTTTTTCTGTCCTTTCATAAAAATGTGCAGAATATGCCTCGAAACCGGTTACATTTCAGCTGATCTGTGTGTGTTTTTATCTCTGCACAAATAACATATAATAAGTAAAACAATGAGGAGGAAGCTAACTGTGAAAACATGAGAACATTGCAAAACGTCAGTCATACAAAAAAAGTCAAAATACAAAGTTTTACTGAACTAATTTAATTCGATTAGTTAACAATACTAATTAATCATAGTTCAGGCGTCTAAGGCCTTAAACTGCAGTTAGATATCCATGATGTCATATAAGACTAACCTACAAACAACAATGAAGTCTTGGGTGTGTTTTAAGGAATGGATACTAGAGCTGGGGTGTACTCAGACTATTACAGAACTACATTTCCAATAATGCTTTATAAGCCCCGAGGCTAGCAAGGCATAATGGGAGTTGTACAGTTATCCCTGTAGAAGAGTATGTTTGGGCCTAAGAGTATATGTAAAGAGGGGGTTAGTATATGGGTAATGGCCCTTGTTAGAAAGGTTCAAGGTCAGAGGCCTTAATAAAAGGTGACCGAAAGAAACAGAATGGCCATAGACAATCCACTGAACAGGGCCCCAGAAGGGTCATTTAACAGCAAACAATGCTCTAGTGTTTAGCGAAGAAAGTTACAGATAAGAATCAGAGCTCAGGGGAGACAAAATGACAGATCTTGGAAAAAATTAAAAATAAAGTGCGGATGCATATGCTGCGATCAGTATGGAAAGCATCTTATTAGCATTTCTTTAATCCTCCTTTTACAGGCAGTATTTGGACAGTGTTGTCAGCAGGCTTCCCAGGATAGTGGATACTTAGTGAAGGTGCTGACTGACATGGCCCCCCCAGACAGCATCAAAGCACAGGATTTACAATAAGCTCCAGCACACGCAGCGGATACTGCTAGGGAAACAGCTAATATAATTGGGCCTAGCAAAAACCGCAAAAAAACCTACAGGTCTTTACTTTACTGTACCCGGTTTTGGGAATGATTACAAATAAATAAAAATGTGCTTAGAAGTAATTGAACTTATCAGCTTTCCTTTTGTTTTAGCTTGTTCTCAACGGAACAGAAACCCTAGAATGAAAGTGGTCTTATTTCTAAGGTCGAGCCACATTATATGCTGACAGTCTGCGTGCTCAAGATGTATATATACCAAATAAGTTTTGGTGGAGAAAAAGGTGTAGATGAAAACCCCTTCCACCTGAAATAAGTGGATAGTTAATACAATGTTAAACACAAATACACACATCAGGCAAGCCATAAGACTTGCTTTTACCACAGAAATCTCACTTGAACAGTGTTCTCACTACTGTAAGGGATTCTGGGTAGTTCTGGGTATGCATATGCAAATGACCTCAACAAAGAACCACATTTTTGCCTCATAATCCCACTTTATACATGGATTCCTTGGAGTAAGTGTCTGCTCTATACAATTGCTTTGAAACAAAACTCCGGAAGAGGTGCAATGGCAGTGAACCACTCATGGACAGCTGTTTCGTTGCTATATATTTGTATTCGTTCAGGTAACCATACTAGTTAATCATAATACAGGCGTCCAAGGCCTTAAACTCCAGATCTGTAATAAGTTAGATATCCATGATGTCATATAAGATCAACCAACACAGAAAAATGAAGTCTTTGGTGTATTTTAAAAAATAAAAGGCTACTAGAGTTGGGGTGCATATCCTCCTGAGACCCAGCCAATTAACTTGTGTCCTCTGTACTGGTCATTCCGTTAACATGCATCTGCTTTTATTATTTTGAGCTGCTCGATCAATCCCTGTTGTATTGTAAAGAGGACATCCTGGGCTTTCCAGTGATATGTCATGTGATAGGCTGGGATGTCGGGAACGTCCTCTTCATTTTCAAACATGGTGGCATATTGGAAGACAAGTGTTTCCTTGGTTCCCAGGAGGATACAATGGTTGTTCTCACCCCTCCTGGGTGGTATATTTATTCCTCATTCTCAGATCCTTTACCAGAGGCCTGGGAGTTTGAGGGTTCTGCACAGTATCTTAGCGTTCCTAGATCTGCACCCTTCTGGACAGCGATCTCAGATTAACCATCTGGAATCTGCTAAAGTCACTCCCCCAACTTGGGAGTCACAGTCCTAAGTGAACTTATTACAATTGGAAATACTACTGTCTTCACACATCCATATCTCTCTCTCTCGTGTGAAAATGTTAAATACTCATTACAATGTGTGACAAGAAATATAAACACAACGACCATGTGTACAGCCACTGTATAGCAAAAAGTTAAATACTAGTGAATATATGTCACCTACTAAAGGTTTTTTTAATAATGCATTTCTACATAATGTGTGACACCTTCATATATTATTATACAAGTAACTAGAAAGCTTGTTTCGATACACAGTGATAAAAGATTCATGTATATTGAATTGTAACAGCAAGCAAGGACACCAGTCAGTCAGTCTATCAGTCAAAAACTAAGGAACAAAATTGGACTTCCATAAAAATACTCATTAATGGGACACTATAGGCACCCAGACCATTTCAGCTTATTGAAGTGGTCTGGGTACAGTCCCCTATTGCCTTTAGTCCTGCAATGTAAAACATTGCCACTAGAGGCGCTTCCCAATTGCTAGGTGACAATTGGTCGCCCAACTGACACTGGACCCTCACGCTCTGCATAAGAACATTCGGCATCTATTAAATCCCCATAGGTAATGATAGAGTCAATGCTTTCCTATAATGAGGGCCTATTGCGGTGACGACGGAGGAGGCGCGGCACTGGGATCGGGTAAGTAAATAAAGGTTTTGTTTTTTTAACACTTTAACTGGGGTGGGGCCAGAGGGAGCTATAGTGGAAGGAATACAACTCTGAATTCCTAACATAATAGTATCCCTTTAATAACATTACCCATACAGCTCTATGAGGCTATATTAGGATTACAAATTTAATTAGAGAATGGTCCCAACCAAATGACACAAATAGATAAATCACAGCTTGGTTATCTACCCAACAAATATGTTAATTAGCACATGCTAAAGTATGGATCTTATATTGGGGTGTACCCAATGTGGAAAAAGCATCTTGGTAATTACACGTAAAACGACTATAATTACACAAAATTAAAAAGAATTGGTTGGAAAATATTGTGTATACAGATTTACATTAAGACATTTTCAAGCATTAAAATTTTATGATGCAGGGTGAAACCGCACACAAGAACTCCATGTTAAACCTCATGCATGGCATCACACAATGGTCATACTTACGACTGGCACGCAAATGACATTCCAAAGATAGGTATGCAGCGGAAGACGCCCTCCCAGCGGGCATAACTGACTTCGCCAATCCATTGACCATTAAAAAGGCCATGTTTAAAAGAGGACAGCACAATCTGATAGAGAAAAAAATAAATATGAAGAAACAAATAAGACTTCTAATAGCTGCTACAGTCTGTATTCTGTGCTACTGAATGGTTTGGTCACACAAAATCCCGTTATCTACATATGATTTTCTTTCCTTCTTATAAAATTGATAAAGCTTGGGGTCAACATTCTCAAAGTGAAGCAAAAAGCAGGAACATTTCCTTGGTTTCCCTCGTTACTACACAACAATTACAAATACAAATAGAAGCGGTGAGAGAGAGCAGCCGTGTCAGATCCCAGTCATATTCCGTATCGGGTTTAAAAGGCAGAAACATGGCAAAGGGAGCGATAATATATATATATATATATATATATTTATTTATATATATATATATATATATTTTTTTCTCTACTCCGGGATACATTTGAAGAGCTTATTTGAAATAATTAAAGGGACACTATAGGAACCCAGAGCATTTCAGCATATTGAAGTGGTCTGGGTGCATTGTCCCTTTTGCACTTAGTGCTGCAATGTTAAATATTGCAGTTCCAGATATTTACATTGTAGAGAGGACCATGAACAGACCCGTGGGCAGCAAGAGGCCCAACTTATTCAATTGAAAGAATATTACCATGAGAAAATCTAATAGTATAATTATCTTTAATTGTAGTGATATGGTTTTCAGATCAACTTTGACGTCAGATTCAATCAGACCCTTTCAAACCAGTGCTAAAGTTCTGAAAAATATATCTGAATTCTACCTTAACGCTGTGTCTGAGTTATTTAACTAAGCTGGTAATTGGGGGAATAGATGAGAAAACTAATATTTCAGACCAAAATACTTGAACTAGGAAAAAATTATTAAATCTCTAAATCAGCTATTTCTTTCTTTTGCTCAGCTATTTTGATTTTGAATTTACTCATTAATTCTCTGTGATTCCTGGTTTAGTGTATCAGATATTGATCTGTTATTAAGACACTGAAAAGCCCCTAATGGAAATGAATACCTTGCTAGAATTAGCAGAAACAAGCAAAGGATACCTCGTCAGGTTACAGAAAGCAGAAAATGCTTAGACATCATTACTTTCCAGCAGGCAGGATTTTAAAACAACAAACCAAAACCCGTTCACCAATATAATAAAGCACTCGGCGTGCTAATAAAGGGGGTGAACTGGAAGTGTGCCCTGATGATGTGGTGAACTGTAATTCAGTTGGCTTAAGAGGTGCAGGTTACAAACGATAACACCAAAACACTTACACATAGGAAACTGATGGAAAACAGGATTCTCAGGATGATTCTAATGGTTCATCGGGTTAGCTATATGCGGAATAGAGTTTCTTTATGGAATTATTATTCAATACCTCCACTGGAAGGTCATTCTAGGTACGTACTGACCCTTCTATAAAGAAAGCTTTGCTCATATTAACCCTCAATTTTCCAGTTATTCACTTTAAATGAGGTCCTTTTTTAAAAAACTGTATTCATATTTTGCATTAAACATTTTCTAAAAGTGGTGAAAAAAATTTGGTAAATAGAATTCACATGATGCTTTAAGCTGGAAGGGCAGGAAAGACATTTAAATACACACACACAGACACACACATTTTTGAAGCAGTCACTTAAAATTATATCTTACTGCAAACCATTTGTTAACCCTCTAACTGCCAGAGAGATGCTTACATCACCCGCAATAAAATAGTACAATACAAACCCAAACCAAACAAGAATTCTATTTCATCTGATTGCATCTACCGCATTCATCGCAATATTTCAGCTAATGTTGGAATACAACTCCTCACGATCCCCTGCCAGTCAAGTCTGGGAATTATATGCCACAACATCTGAGCTGACACTCCTGGTCTAAGGTAGACTGTAAGCTTTGCAGACGAGAACTCTTAGAATCCACTGTGTATTACTCTGCTGAACTAGTAACCAAGTCGAGAGAATTAGAATACTTAACTGGATGGAAACCGGCCAATAACTGAGAAATATAAAGAACGCACAGTATGGCAATCTACTCTCTCACTGCAGTGGAACATGCTCGTTCCAATAGCTTACCACAAACATGAAGACCATGTAAAACATTAGAGCCATCGCACTGAAAGACTGGATCGAAGCCATCATGTTGCGCTGGAGGCTGAGAGGGAGGACGATGCACAGAGAGACTGCGAACAGGAGAAAGATGCGGAATCCTTCAGTCACCTGCAGGACAATTAGCATGGTTAGGATAAATACCACATAGGCTCAAAGCAGGAAGAAGTATGTCTTTGTAAAGGGTCCCTCTGCCAAGTTAATAAAACTAGCTGCACGGTATAAACTTAAATGGATACTATAGGCACCAAAACAACTATAGCTTAAAAGAACACGCAAAGCCTGAGGACGACCAGTGTTGGTTCACAGAGTTAAACTCTGTGGAAATCGAGAAGACAGACACTAGAGGCAGTATAAACTCTGCAATATAAACTCTGCAGAGTTAAGGAGACAAGGACACTGCGCCCAGACCACTTGAATGAGAGGACGTTGTCTGGGTGCCTATAGTGTCCCTTTAATTAGGCAGTTTTGGTGTATAGATCATGTGCCTGCAGTCTCTTTACCATTTAGGAGTTAAAGCACTTTGTTTATGTAGCCCTAATCACATCACCCTTCATGTAATTTACAGAGTCTTCCTAAACTCTTACTGTAAAGTCATCTAATGTTTACACTTCCTTTACTTCCTTAATTTCTCATTTCCTGATCTGTTAATAGCCAGCTAGACCCGGCAGAGGCCTCCTTTCTGTGATTAAGGTTCAATTTACAGAGCAGGAGATATAAACTTCTAAAGCAAGCTAACATCTGATTGAAAATGAAACCATTTTTTTAATACAGGCTGTGTCAGTCACAGCCAGGGGAGGTGTGGCTAGAGTTGCATAAACATAAACAAAAGTGATTTAACTCCTAAATGGCAAACAATTGAGCAGTGAGACTGCAGGGGCATGATCTGTACACCAAATCCGCTTCATTAAAGGACCACTATAGTGCCACTATAGTGCCCAATTCGGCTTAATTGGTTTTAAATTTGAAATTCACTTTGAATTCCCAACAATTCTCATTTCAGTAAATCATCCTTTAGTATTTGGAAACTTGCAAATGGTAAATCCCTGACAATCATGAGAATAACACAATAACGTGAACTGCAAATCGTCATAGAAACCATGTAGTCCCAAGTCTTGTGAATAAGCCAGTCGCTCTCGGTAAAGCGACATTTGCTTGGAACATGCGTTATCATGCAAGGGGATGTGTGACAAATCTTACATTGCCAGCAACTGCAACATGCTTCAACACATTACGGCAGGCCCCGATTCCAACAATTGCAACATGCTATATGCTACAACGCATTAGAGCATGCTACGATACCAGCAACTGCAGCAACGCATTACAGCATGCTACGATACCAGCAACTGCAGCAACGCATTACAGCATGCCACGATGCAGCAACTGCAACAATGCATTACAGCATGCCACGATGCCAGCAACTGCAATGCATTATAGCGTCCCATGATGCCAGCAACTGTAGCAATGCATTACAGCATGCCACAATGCCGTCAACTGCGGCAATGCATCACAGCATGCCACGATGCAGTCAACTGTGGCAATGCATTACATCATGCCATGATGCCGACAACTGCAGCAATGCAGTACAGCATGCCGTGGTGCCGGCAACGGCAACGCAGTACAGCACGCCGCGGTGCCGGCAACAACGCAGTACAACATGCCGTGGTGCGGCAATGGCAGCAACGCAGTACAACATGCCGTGGTGCCCGCAACTGCATCAATGCATTACAGCATCCCGCGGTCCCGGCATCTGCAGCAGTGGATTACAGCATGCCATGGTGCCGGCAACTGCAACTTGCTCCGACGCATTACTGCATGCCACGATGCCGGCAACTGAAACATGCTACATTCACAACTAAGGCAGTTACAAGTAGAACATTATGTATTTCTTGTGGTGAGGGTAATGGGATGGCAGAAGGGGTTGAAGTGTCTTTATTTTGTAACCCATTAGTGCTTGCAGATTATTGCATCTCTATGGAGCATGGGCAAGGAGGGCCCACCGCATCTCTATGGAGCTTGGGCAAGGAGGGTACACTGCATCTCTATGGAGCTTGGGAAAGGAGGGCACCCTGCATCTCTATGGAGCTTGGGCAAGGAGGGCACACTGCATCTATGGAGTTTAACTCAGGTATACAAGACTGATTTAGAAATTGTGATGAATTTCAAAGATGGCCAACTCCACATGGAGAAGCAGTCACATCTTGTAATTACATCTACAATACTATAACTTGTTTACACAAAAATTTACATTAAGAAATCTTCATGCGTTAAAAGTTTATGATACAGCGAGAAACCGCGCTCAAGAACTCCATATTAAACCTCATACAGAGCATTAAACAATGGTGATACTTACTACTAGCGCACAAATTACATCCTAATCAGAGGTATGCAGTGGCAGATGCTCTCCCAGTGGGCATGGCAGACTTCACACATCTACTGCCCGCTAAACATGCCATGTTTGAAAGAGGGGGGTTAGAGTGTCTTTTAGGGATGCACCAAAATGAAAATTCTGGGCTGAAATACCCTTGGCCGAAAACGACTTTCCCCCTCAAATGCAATAGATCAATCTGGGAGGTAGACAAGAGGTTAAAACATAAAATATGTTTGAGGTAGCCGGAGGAAACTGGAGGTAAGACCAAAGGTACTAGTCTAGTAAAGTCACTAGACTAGACAAAGGTACTAGTCATAGAGGTGTAATTTTCGGCCAATATGACCCTTTTTCGTCCAAAATGGAATAGGCCCATTTTCAACCAAAATTTTGGTGCATCCATAGTGTCTTTAATTTATTTTAATTGTCACAAACTGGCACTCATAGATTATTTTCTGTCCATAAGGTGTTTAATTAAACAAAATAAAAGAATAATGCCGTTATAGTCTAGGCTTGTTTACTTTAGCCATAATTTTGCCAGATTTAATTTAACTGAATAACACCTTGAGTCTTGCAGTGGATTAGTAGATATGGGGCCATGTTTTACCTGCAATCCTAGTAACCTGGCAAAGAACGAGGAGCCCAAGTCTCCGATCACAACGTAGAAAGCAATGCAGGTCCCCAGCATTAAACCAATCATGCTGTGGAAAAAAGAGAGAGTGTTATGGATTTTAAATATGGTAATGAAAGCCGATTAACCATGAAGGACCAGGAATTCAGCAAACCTCACGCATTTCACTGCTCTGTAAAGCTTACTTCTCCTGATACACTCAACTTTAAAAGAACAATTCCTCTATATCTTCTGATATCAAATGTATAGATTTAGTAAAATACCTAAATAGTATATGGTCACCTAATAAACCTGTCAATTAAATCATAGCGTAAAATATTATGCCGATGCCAGGCACTGACAGGTAAGGAGTGGCATGACAGAGTTCTATAACTTGCAAACGTCCAAATTTATTGATGGATGGCAATACTTTTATTTTCTTGGGGGTGGGGAGGAAGTGATTTCATGTTTAGTGTCAGATCAGTACATTTCTCTGCAATGTACAGATTTAGCCTAGACTGTGTTGCTAAGAGGATCACGTCAAGGCTAGCTGAGTAATATTAATCAGAAATGTAAGAGGTGTGCCAAAAGAGATTGTTAAAAAATAATTATGCATTTAATGTAGCAGAGAGAATATATGAGTTTCAAAAATGTCTGAAAGGTGCAAAGATTAATTATTCCTGTTTTATAAGGATCATACCTTAAAATGTATGTAAATACAGATCTGCTTCACTGTCTTTTAGATTTCAATACCTAGATTGGGGTCATCAGACAGAGGACACTCTCTCCTTTCGTTTGTCTATTAAGCACATTTTCATTTCCAGTTTCTCCCGTGACAGAGTTAAGAAAAACAGTGTGAAACTAACTGGGAAAGAGACAGCTGATTTGTGTCAGCAACACGGACTGACGTGCTAGAATAAATTACCACCAACAAGTACATCGAGCCTCTCAATGTGCATTTACCTGGTCTCCACCAGCATTTTCCCGGCTTTTCCGTAGGCGTGGAAAGCTAAAGAGAGGAAAGAAGCAAAGAGATGGTGTTAGTGTGCATTTAACTTGCTGCGGGGTATGGGTGAGAAACGCGGGAAGAAAGTGTCTATAATTAGCTGGCACTGTCAGCAGCCCTGTTCATTTGGTGTCACAGTGAATTGAATTAACCTGGAATCAGCAGAGATGCTTACAACGTGGACTGGGTTCTCATGCCTTCCATCATGCCCTGTTTTAGCACTATACGCCAGCTCACAATAAAGCATCCCAATTTCTATCCCCTGGGACGCACCGGATGCTCTGCGACCCTCTATCACATTTACTTTAACCACCATAAGCACATCATAAGTGTGTTAAAATATTCTTAAATGAGACCAGTTAAATTGCCGGCATAATTCTAATAGCAGATTAAAAGGTTTTTTTTTACATTTGTGTTATGGGCAAAGCTTGTGTGCCCTTCACTGTAAATGTAAAAGAGTCACGGGGAAAAAGAAAGTACACCCTCTTTGAATTGTATGTTTTTTACATATCAGGACATAATGTGTTCCTTAGCAGATCTTAAAATTAGGTAAATACAACCTCAGATGAACAACACATTATATATTACACCAGGTCATTATTTAACAAAAATAAGACCAAAATGGAGAAGCCATGTGTGAAAAACTAATTACACCTTATGCTGTAATAGCTTGTAGAACCACCTTTAGCAGCCATACCTGCAGTAATCATTTTCTGTCTGACTATCAGTCTCTCACATCGTTGTGGAGGAATGTTGGCCGACTCTTCTTTACAAGGTTGCTTCAGTTAATTGAGGTTTGCTGGCATTTGTTTATGCACAGCTCTCTTAAGGTCCTGCCACAGCGTTTCAATCAGATTGAGGTCTGGACATTGACTGGGCCATTGTAACACCTTCTTTTCTTTTTCAGCCATTTGGTTGTAGATTTGCCTGTATGCTTAGGATCATTGTCCTGTTGCCTGACCTAGTTTCAGCCAAGGTTTAGCTGTCGGACAGATGGCCTCATATTGGACTCTAGAATTATTTGGTATACAGAGAAGTTCATGATCAACTCAATGGCTGCAAGATTCCCAGGTCCTGTGGCTTGACTGTTGGTTTGATGGGTTTGTGCGAATATGCTGTGTGTGGTTTTTGCCAAACGTGCTGCTGCTGTGCATTATGGCCAAACATCTCCACTTTGGTCTCATCTCTCCAAAGTACATTGTTCCAGAAATCTTGTAGTTGGTTCAGATGCAACTTTGCAAACACAAACCGTGCTGCCATGTACTTTTTAGAGTGAAAGGCTTTCTCCTTGCAACCCTTCCAAACAAACCATACTTGCTCAGTCTTTTTCTAATTGTACTTTCATGAACATTAATATTTAACATGCTAACTGAGGCATGTAGAGTCTAAGATGTAACTCTTGGTTTGTTTTATTTTGCAATTTCTCTAAGCACTGCACGGTCTTGAATGTTTTTCCACTTTTGAATAATCGTTCTCACTGTAGAATGATAGACTTTAAATTGTTAGGAAATGGCCTTATAACTCTTCCCAGTTTGATAGGCTGCAACTATTGCTTCTCTAAGATCATTGCCAATATCTTTCCTCCTTGGCATTTTGTTAACACACCTGAATGCTCCAGACCAGCAAACTGATACAAATTCAGCTTTTATAGAGGTGGTCATACTTGCTGATGATCAATTAATCAAGGGCATTTGATTAATTCCATTGGAAGCAGTAAGAGTGTACTTAGTTTTTCACATATGGCTTCCCCATTTTGGCTTTATTTTAAAGGAGCACTATAGGGTCAGGAACACAAACATGTATCCCTGACCCTATAGCAGGGTTAGGCAACCTACGGCACTTGAGGAGTCTTTGCACGGCACTCAAGGCTGCTAGAACCAAACAGGCTCTGGCCTATCAGGAGTCCCAGTAAAACTTCAGATATCTGCTAATCCAAAAAGGTGGTGAATGACAATCCTCAGTTTATGCAGTGCAGCACGTAGAGGTAGTGATCTCAGATCACTTCCTCCCAGCACTTGTGAATAGGAATCCACACTGTAGTAGAGCAGCTCGCAGTTGCTGTTGCAGCTCCTGTCCTTGACATGGACCTGGCCGACCTAGTCCCCAGTGGAAGCCACCCACACTGCTAGATATACACAGAAATGCAGAATAACCCTCCCCTCATACAAATAATACGGACAGCCCACACACAAACATACACACAATCCATACAAACGAAACACCACTAACAATCCACATACATGCACACAACCCCACATGCAATATCCCAAACAGCCCCCACACACTACCAAACACACACTGTGACATATCCATCCACACACACACTTCCACAAGCAGCCCCCATACACAGCCCACATTCATTTGTATCATACACAATACCATAAACTACTCATTTACATATACAATATAATAGCTCATATACGCAGGGCCGTCTTTAACGTGGGGTAAACTGGCCAGCTGCACCGTGAGCCCTGCTGGCCTCAACTATTTCTAACCCTCTGGCCGGTAATCTGCACACTAAGGAGGCCCACTGGATGGCCCATGCACAAAGGACCACCCGGTGGGCTTCTGTCAGCAGCGGCCCGGTCGCACGCTGAGGCGCTTTAACAGCGCGAGCGGGTCCCTTGCTTTTCGGCAGCAGGCTGGGAGGAAGTGACGGCCGCGCATCATTTCCTCCCACAAAGAGAGGAGCACGCGGGAAAGGAGAGTAAGCAGATTGGAGGGGGGCTGGCCGCGAGCGCTAGACCCCAACTCCCAAAACCTTCAGCCACCAGCAGGAAAGGTAGGAAACTGGAGAGTGGGTTTTAAAATGTATGTCTGTCAGTGTGTGTGTCATCTGTGTGTGTCAGTAGGTCTTTGTGTGTCAGTATGTCTGTGTGTGTCAGCATGGTCTGTGTGTGTCAGTTTTTAATCACCCGTGCAACAGGGAGACCCCCAAAAATTCTTGCACCTCTCTACTTTAGGTCCGCCACTGCGTTGAGGTGGAGGACGTGATTGCATGCCTGGGGAGGGGGGACAGGGTTCAGGGGGCCCCAAGCAAATGCTTTCCCAGGGTCCAGTCACTATTAAGGACAGCCCTGCCTATATGCACAAATACAACGATACGAAGCAATTACAGTAAAAATAACACAAGCAGAATACGGCAGCATACACACCTCCATTAAAAAAATAAAATTAAAAAAAAAAGGACCGGCACGCAACAGGACATCACAATCCTTTATTGCCACAGTGCGGCTAAAAGGTTGCCTACTCCTGCCCTATAGGTTAAAACCACAATCCAGCCACCCTGTCCCCCTCATGCCTCCCTAAAAATAGTAAAATCTTACTTGTATTCAAGCCTGAAGCTGTAACTCTGCATGCTGTTTGTCTCAGAAAAACAAGCGGTCTGCTGACATCATCAGAAGTGGTAGCCTAATCCAATCACAATGCTTCCCCATAGGATTGGCTGAGACTGACAAAGAGGCAGATCAGGGGCAGAGCCAGCACAATTCAAACACAGCCCTGGCCAATCAGTATCTCCTCATAGAGATGAATTGAATCAATGAATCTCTATGACGAAAGTTCAATGTCTGCATGCAGAGGGAGGAGATACTGAATGTTTGGATGCATTTTAGGCAGCCATGACCCAGGAAGGATCTCTAACAACTATCTGAGGCGTGGCCAGTGAAGTTATCACTAGGCTGTAATGTAAACACTGCATTTTCTCTGAAAAGACAGTGTTTACAGCAAAAAGCCTGAAGGTAATGATTCTACTCACCAGAACAAATTCAATAAGCTGTAGTTGTTCTGGTGACTATAGTGTCCCTTTAATTAATAAATCATGGCACAGTAATATATCATGTGTTGTTGTTCACCGGAGGTTGTATTTACCCAATTTTAAGACCTGCTAAGGAACAGATGATTGTTATGTCCTGATATGTAAAACCATAGAACTCCGAGAGGATGTACTTTTTTCCCCCCACCATGACCGGGTGTTAGATGATCCAGTAAAGGCACATGTCACATCTGCACATAGCTTGGTTATAACTAAGAAAGAGAATGATAAGGGATTATCAAGAGCCCATGTGAAAATGGAGCTGGGTAGGTTTGTTTTATTTTTGCTTACCTCACAGTTCGTTCGAGTTGATGTAATATGCAACAAAAGTTATAACTGGCAAATAGCAATTTATTATATTTAAGTTTCCTAGCACCAGCAAGATTCAAGATGTTTTAGCATCAATCCCATTCCAAACTAATAGGTGCAGGAGAATTACGCCCTAAAATAAACCATTGAGATACAGGGACGTGTGTCAGTCAACTTTTCAAATGTGAAATAAACACACATTCAACTGTGTTTAATATGACTACTGCACTCCCCCAGTTGCTGGGCTGCTACTCCTATGAAACACAGCCAGCTGACAGGTAGAGTACTGTGGGAGGAGTGGTCAACAACAGTGGGAGTAAATATTGGCAGTTTCAGGTCTGAAGATGCTAGCAAATGTATCAATCGAATGAGCATTTTATTGAAAAGTGTTATCTCCCTCCACATTGTGAGTGTTTATCAGGGTCGTAATGCAGCATTTGCATGATGCTTTGTTGGTTTTACAAATGGTAAAGAACAGCTTTAGAATGGTATGAATTCCTTCTGTGTTAAAATCAGATTTAGACATTTATACAGGTTTGTTTGTGGCGGTTTGTGGGAGCAAGGTGAGTGTTTTTGGTTTTTTTAATCACCATAACCAGCTTTTTGTCTTACATTTCAAATAATCAGGGAGCCGGTGGAAAGTCACAGTATTTTGGGATTTACCGCCCTGATTTACAGACTGAACAACTGTGAAATGTATAATCTGTACAACAAAAGCAGTTTTAAGACAATCATACACAGCAGGTCACGTAAGACTTTGTGTATGTAAAAGGAAAAATACTGTGACAGATGTGAGATCATGCGCTGGAGGTGATCCACTCGCAGCTGTGCAAATTCTCACCCTTCCACAGCCAGACACTGCCAGTACCAGGGTGAATGTCATGTTACAGAAATGAATTAAAAAACAAAACAAAACAAAAATAAGTTATTGTTGGACCGGTGTCATGATTACAGGAATTTATAGCCGGCTGGGGGTGGAAGGTGTTTAAAAATCACAAATTTATCAGATCTGTACAAACTCCAAAGCAGTAATGGCTGACACAAAATGTTTATGAATTGCATTAACCATGATGCTCAGCCAGCCTTCAGGTTAGCCATTACTGATCAAATCCCCCCATCCATGCAAATATGAGACAGTTGCACTTTATAGAGCAGATGCTTTAAATATGAAATTGCTAAAATGAAAATACACATATACAATTATTAGTTATTTTCATTGCCGTAACCATATACACACAGTGCAGACCATAATTATTTGGACAGTGATAGAAACACTGTTTTGGTTCAATTTACAAGGTTCCATATACAACTCATTGGATATAAAATTAAACAACGGTCAAGGATGTTATTAAATAATATGGGTTCACGTAGCTTGCAGGCTGTGTTCCACACTGAACTCAGGTAGGTGCTTATAGTACTTGATATTCAACCCTGCCAGGAGTTTCATTAATGCACAGACACATGAAACTGCAGTCCAAGCTGATCTGTTATTCATGCTTTTCAATGAATGGAGCTACAAAAGAGACTGGTGCACTGGCTTCTTCATAGACCTCCAGTCAGAGGAGGTAGGGATTTGCAGAGTATGTTAAGTTCCATGCAGGTATGTGTACAGCCAGGTACGGTCACAGCTGTGTAACAGTGAGCTTATAACAGCAGTGATTGATGATAGATTATTATCTATTCTATTGAAATAAAAACTTAAAACACAAGTTTCAAGAGTTTTCCGCTCTTCCTCAGGTCTGAAGCAATACTGATTATAAATACAATGTATGTCCGGAAAGTATACAGCTATTTAATATGATAGAGAAAGTCAAGATACAAGAACAATTGTACATAGGACATTGATGCCTAAGTCCCCTTAGGACCTCACCACCTTGCTCCAAAAGGGCCACACTCACTGTCATCCATAATATATAAAAGAGTTAGTTCATAAGTAGTGTATCTTTTGTTAAAAATTGTAACATGATATGTAAATAGCAGGCAGACCTTAGTGCATCAAAAACAACAAAAAATACTGCTTTGCATGAGAACCTTCAGCATCATATTTTCAAATTTTTCCCCATAGGAAAGCATTAAATAATGCATTCCTATAGGGAGGTCTAATGCGCATGCGCATTAGGTCTCCCCGCCGGCTGCAGGGGAGGACTGTGGGTGGAGCCTGTCCCAGCGCCGAGGGACATCGGCGCTGGATTCAGGTAAGTGGCTGAAGGGGTTTTAACTCCAGGAACCTATATTGCCTGGAAAACAGGTTTGTTTTCCTGGCACTATAGGATCCCTTTAAGCCACTTGGGTGATTTTATCTGCACTCATTGCATCGTCCCCGAAAGCCTTCTGAATCATCCGAAGTTTTCGCGGAGGAATGCTCAAGCATAAACGCAAAATTTGATGCAGATTCATTGCTCTACTCACTCAGTCATTTTGAATGTGACGGCCACACAGCACACATGCTCACTCAATGGTCTCTAGTAACCCCCAACCCCAATAGTTTTAGGCTAGTGTTTCAAGGGTAACAAGACTGTGTTTCTCACCAAGACCAGCGTATGTCCGACGTTTAGTAACACTTGCTGTTTTCACCAGGAACATGCAGGACTGGTGAGTCATCCATGAACATAGCATAAGTAAAAGTGTTCCCAGTAGAATTCCACACTGCAGGAAGTAGGAACAGACAGGTTAGCTTCCATTTTATATGCCAATAACCAAATTAGCCAGCATCAATTGTTAAAGGGAAACTGTTGTGTACAAATAAATCCCTGTTACTTTAATGCATGATATAACTAAAAATAATAATACAAATAAAATAAATGCTGTAGTGGTTATGTTGATTAGAGTGCCCCTTTGACTAGGCATACATTCTCTCTGATCTTACAAGCCTAGTACACCAATAATTTACATCTTTGTCACCAATGACACAGTGAAAGAGACTCACCTGCTTAAAACAGAATGGCATAGTCAACACACTGACTCCCACAATGCTGTTCACTATATTCATGATAAGGCCCCAGTTAGAAGCAGCCATGTTTGCGATTCTCAAAGCCAACAAATTGTTTTAAAATAAATATGTATATCGTTTTCTAAACGCAAGACAAAACCATATAAAATGTACAAAAATAGCTTGCTCTGTAGAGAAATTAGAAAAATGTGTAAATAAAAATAGAAAAGTTGAGCTTTTAACAAAAAAAACAGACTGGACGGATATCAAAATATAGAAAATGCTAATCACAAAAGTAGGATTAATAGCATTTGAAAATTTTAGAGAGTTCTTGGAATCATCAAATTTGTTTCAACGAGGATGAGGATGGCAGGACTGAAAACCTGAGATTCGATATCAAATTGTACTGAACGTTGATTGAATAAAAAAAATTAAAAATGGTCCAAACGCAATAGAAGTTAAGTCAGCTACCGTATAACTCTTCTGGGCATTAAGCCACAGTTTGTAATAAGAACTTCCATTGTATATGCGTAACCCATACACCAAGAGAATATAATTCACCCCACAATATTAAATGTGCAGGTAATTAATCACTGATTTAGAATATGACCATGTCCACCCAGAATGATTTTTTTCAGTTTCAGTCCAGTATTGGAAGTGAAAGAGTCCTCTAGAATAACTGCCTCAGGTCTCAAGTAAAATGTGAGCATCTGCCCCTGAATATTTCTGAAGACCTTATTGTGATCAATAAGTGACTGTTATTAGGGAGGAGGGGTGCAAGGTCCTAAAATTTTCACTCTCCCTGTTTAAGTCCCAAACTGCCAGTATAGGAGATACAGTGCCCCAGCTTTCAGGCTGTCACTGTGGCAGTTTCCCAGCTCCCAGTGCATTAACTCTCTGTGATCCCGGGCTGTCACTGTTGCGGTCTCTCTGGTCCAAGGCTGTCTCTGTGGTGGTTTCTGGTAGTGTCTGTGGTCCCAGGTTGTCACTGTGGCAGTGTCTGTGGTCCCAGGCTGTCTCTGTGGTCCCAGGCTGTCTCTGTGGCAGTGTCTGTGGTCCCAGGCGGTCTCTGTGGTGGTTTCTGGCAGTGTCTCTCTCTCTCAGGCTGTCTCTCTGGCAGTCTCTGTGTGGCCCCAGGCTCTCTCTCTCTGGCAGTCTCTCTCTCTCTCTAGCTGTCTCTCTCTGGCAGTCTCTCTGTGTGTGGTCCCAGGCGGTCTCTCTCTCTGGCCCCAGGCTGTCTGTGTCTCTCTCTAGCTGTCTCTGTGGCCCCAGGCTGTCTGTGTCTCTCTCTGGCTGTCTCTGTGGCCCCAGGCTGTCTGTGTCTCTCTCTGGCTGTCTCTGTGGCCCCAGGCTGTCTGTGTCTCTCTCTAGCTGTCTCTGTGGCCCCAGGCTGTCTGTGTCTCTCTCTAGCTGTCTCTGTGGCCCCAGGCTGTCTGTGTCTCTCTCTAGCTGTCTCTGTGGCCCCAGGCTGTCTGTGTCTCTCTCTAGCTGTCTCTGTGGCCCCAGGCTGTCTCTCTCTGGCTGTCCCTCTGTGTTTGGCCCCAGGCTGTCTCTCTCTCTCTCTTGCTGTAGCCCCAGGCTGGGTGACTGAGTGTTATGGAGATGGAGTCCTTGGTGACGTGGCCTGTGAGGATGTCTGTCTCTCTCTCTCTCTCTCTCCCTCGCTGTCTCTCTCTCTCCCCAGGCTGGGTGTTATGGAGTCCCTGGTGACGTGGCCTGTCTGTCTGTCTCTCCCCAGGCTGTCTCTCTCTCGCTGTCTCTCTCTCGCTGTCTCTCTCTCTCTCTCTCTCCCCAGGCTGGGTGACTGGGTGTTATGGAGTCCCTGGTGACGTGGCCTGTGAGGCTGTCTCTCTGGCTGTCTCTCTCTCTCTGGCTGTCTCTCTCTCTCTGGCTGTCTCTCTCTCTCCCGCGGTCTCCTCACTCCGGTGACCCGGCTCCACCCACTCGGACTATCCTCCGTCTGGCCGGTACCGAGCCCGGGCTGTCAGCTCGCACCGAGCGGCTCGCGGTCTGTCAGTCTGTCTCCGCCGCTTCCGGGTTCGTCCTCTGTCAGCCCGTATCCAGGAAGTGGCTGTACCATAGAGAGGAACCCGGGCCAGAGCGGCCGGAAACAGCTGGAATCTGACACGTTACAGCGACACCTGTGGGCGGGCGGACTGAGTGGCTGCCCAGGGAATAGCAGCTGGTGTGCAGCCTGGGGGACTCTAACATGGGCTGCATGGTACCAGCCTAGCATGGCCCCCAGACTGCATGGTACCAGCCTAGCATGGCCCCCAGACTGCAGGGCCCCCAGCCTAGCATGGCCCCCAGACTGCAGGGCCCCCAGCCTAGCATGGCCCCCAGACTGCAGGGCCCCCAGCCTAGCATGGCCCCCAGACTGCATGGCACCCAGCCTAGCATGGGCACCAGCCTAGCATGGCCCCCAGACTGCATGGCACCAGGCTAGCATGGCCCCCAGACTGCATGGCACCAGCCTAGCATGGCCCCCAGACTGCATGGCCCCCAGCCTAGCATGGCCCCCCAGCCTGCATGGCACCAGCCTAGCATGGCCCCAGAGACTGCATGGCACCAGGCTAGCATGGCCCCCAGACTGCATGGCACCAGGCTAGCATGGCCCACAGACTGCATGGCACCAGCCTAGCATGGCCCCCAGACTGCATGGCACCCAGCCTAGCATGGCCCCCAGCCTGCATGGCACCCAGTCTAGCATGGCCCCCAGCCTGCATGGCACCAGCCTAGCATGGCCCCCAGACTGCAAGGCACCAGGCTAGCATGGCCCCCAGACTGCATGGCACCAGCCTAGCATGGCCCCCAGGCTAGCATGGCCCCCAGACTGCATGGCACCAGGCTAGCATGGCCCCCAGACTGCATGGCACCAGGCTAGAATGGCCCCCAGACTGCATGGCACCCAGCCTAGCATGCCCCCCAGCCTGCATGGCACCAGGCTAGCATGCCCCCCAGCCTGCATGGCACCAGGCTAGCATGGCCCCCAGCCTACCATGGCCCCCAGACTAGCATGGCCCCCAGACTAGCATGGCCCCCAGACTGCATGGTACCAGACTAGCATGGTACCCGGACTGCATGGCCCCCAGGCTGCATGGTACCCAGACTGCATGGCACCAGGCTAGCATGGCCCCCAGACTAGCATGGCCCCCAGGCTGCATGGTACCCAGACTGCATGGCACCAGGCTAGCATAGGCCCCAGACTGCATGGTACCAGACTAACATGGTACCAGACTAGCATGGCCCCCAAACTAGTGGCCCCCAGGCTGCATGGCACCAGACTAGCATGGCCCCCAGACTGCATGGTACCCAGACTAGCATGGCCCCCTGACTAGCATGGTACCTGGTCTGCATGGCACCAGGCTAGCATTGCCCCCAGACTGCATGGTACCAGACTAGCATGGTACCCAAACTAGTGGCCTCCAGGCTGCATGGCACCAGACTAGCATGGCCCCCAGACTGCATGGTACCCAGACTAGTGGCCCCCAGACTAGCATGGCACCAGGCTAGCATGGCCCCCAGACTAGCATGGAAACCAGGCTAGTGGCCCCCAGACTAGCGTGGCCCCCAGACTAGCATGGTACCTAGGCTATTGGGCCACAGACTAGCATGGCCTCCAGACTAATGGCCATGTATGAAACATGTTATTACACAGCTCATTAAACATGTATAATAAATAATAAACCTGAGGCAGGGCTGACACACTCTCCACAGTCTCCTGGGTTTCGGTCTGCTGGGCAGGGTAGAAAAGGGCTGCCAATGGTATGCAGCATTCATGTGCTACAGGAGAGAATTTAGTTATGGAAGGCAGGTCATTTGGGATCCCTCTGACTGAATTCCTGGTTTGATTTCCTTCTTCACAGCACATGAATGCTACATACAATGGCAGCTCTTTTCATGCAGCACCCCACAGCATGTTCCAGTGATACCTGTCCAGGAAAACATGGTGGATCTGGCACCTCCAAGGTGATATTGTGAAATGTAAATTTAGTAGGCCGAGATTTCCACGTGGCATATGTGTATGTTGTATCAGTTAGTTAGTTACACGTAGCTAAGATACTGTCATCAATGTACTGAGCATATGCAGGAACTGAAATCACATTCCTTTCTCCTTTGTTTCGGATGAGCCATGTGGTCTGCCCATATAAGGAAATCCAAATCCTGTCCACTGATTGGTTAAGGGTATGTGCGGGTGGAGCTATTAATGGGAGGAGTTATAGTTCTATAAAAAGCATGTACTCCATGTGTTCAGCCCTCGGACCTGTTTTGGAACGTTAGTTCATCTGAAGCCCGATCGGTATGTTAATAAAGACCTCTTACTTCTTGAAAACCTGCATCCATCTCTCTGTGTCTGGCTTCTGCAAGTTTACTCGGTTACAATATTATTATTATTGCCATTTATATAGCGCCAACAGATTCCGTAGCGCTTTACAATATGATGCTCTCTAGTAAAGGGTAGACATCAATACATGTCTATATAGTTATTACAGTTTGTAAGTATGTGTTTTGTAATCATTGTAACAATAAAATCTGCTCAGTGGTTGCATTAATTTAGGGACGCCTAGCCTAAGCGGACCAGACTGCAGCTCCCATTATATTATCTTGGAGTGCTGGGAGTGGGTGTGCCAGACTGCAGCTCCCGTTATATTACCTTAGAGTGCTAGGAGTGGGTGTGTCAGACTGCAGCTCCCATTATATTAATTAACGAGTGCTGGGAGTGGGTGTGTCAGACTGCAGCTCCCGTTATATTACCTTAGAGTGCTAGGAGTGGGTGTGTCAGACTGCAGCTCCCATTATATTAATTAACGAGTGCTGGGAGTGGGTGTGCCAGACTGCAGCTCCCGTTATATTACCTTAGAGTGCTAGGAGTGGGTGTGTCAGACTGCAGCTCCCATTATATTACCTTACGAGTGCTGGGAGTGGGTGTGCCAGACTGCAGCTCCCGTTATATTACCTTAGAGTGCTAGGAGTGGGTGTGTCAGACTGCAGCTCCCATTATATTACCTTACGAGTGCTGGGAGTGGGTGTGCCAGACTGCAGCCCCGTTATGTTATGCTAGCAGACTGCAGCTCCCATTATATTACCTTACGAGTGCTGGGAGTGGGTGTGCCAGACTGCAGCTTACCTTAGAGTGCTAGGAGTGGGTGTCAGACTGCAGCTCCCATTATATTACCTTACGAGTGCTGGGAGTGGGTGTGTCAGACTGCAGCTCCCATTATATTACCTTAGAGTGCTAGGAGTGGGTGTGTCAGACTGCAGCTCCCATTATATTACCTTACGAGTGCTGGGAGTGGGTGTGTCAGACTGCAGCTCCCATTATATTACCTTAGAGTGCTAGGAGTGGGTGTGCCAGACTGCAGCTCCCGTTATATTACCTTACGAGTGCTGGGAGTGGGTGTGCCAGACTGCAGCTCCCATTATATTACCTTAGAGTGCTAGGAGTGGGTGTGTCAGACTGCAGCTCCCATTATATTACCTTACGAGTGCTGGGAGTGGGTGTGCCAGACTGCAGCTCCCGTTATATTACCTTAGAGTGCTAGGAGTGGGTGTGTCAGACTGCAGCTCCCATTATATTACCTTACGAGTGCTGGGAGTGGGTGTGTCAGACTGCAGCTCCCATTATATTACCTTAGAGTGCTAGGAGTGGGTGTGCCAGACTGCAGCTCCCATTATATTACCTTAGAGTGCTAGGAGTGGGTGTGTCAGACTGCAGCTCCCATTATATTAATTAACGAGTGCTGGGAGTGGGTGTGCCAGACTGCAGCTCCCATTATATTACCTTACGAGTGCTGGGAGTGGGTGTGTCAGACTGCAGCTCCCATTATATTACCTTTATGCTGGGAGTGGGTGTGTCAGACTGCAGCTCCCATTATATTACCTTAGAGTGCTAGGAGTGGGTGTGCCAGACTGCAGCTCCCGTTATATTACCTTACGAGTGCTGGGAGTGGGTGTGCCAGACTGCAGCTCCCATTATATTACCTTAGAGTGCTAGGAGTGGGTGTGTCAGACTGCAGCTCCCATTATATTACCTTACGAGTGCTGGGAGTGGGTGTGCCAGACTGCAGCTCCCGTTATATTACCTTAGAGTGCTAGGAGTGGGTGTGTCAGACTGCAGCTCCCATTATATTACCTTACGAGTGCTGGGAGTGGGTGTGCAGACTGCAGCTCCCATTATATTACCTTTGCGTGCTGGGAGTGGGTGTGTCAGACTGCAGCTCCCATTATATTACCTTAGAGTGCTAGGAGTGGGTGTGTCAGACTGCAGCTCCCATTATATTACCTTACGAGTGCTGGGAGTGGGTGTGCCAGACTGCAGCTCCCGTTATATTACCTTAGAGTGCTAGGAGTGGGTGTGTCAGACTGCAGCTCCCATTATATTACCTTACGAGTGCTGGGAGTGGGTGTGCCAGACTGCAGCTCCCGTTATATTACCTTAGAGTGCTAGGAGTGGGTGTGTCAGACTGCAGCTCCCATTATATTACCTTACGAGTGCTGGGAGTGGGTGTGCCAGACTGCAGCTCCCGTTATATTACCTTAGAGTGCTAGGAGTGGGTGTGTCAGACTGCAGCTCCCATTATATTACCTTACGAGTGCTGGGAGTGGGTGTGTCAGACTGCAGCTCCCATTATATTACCTTTGCGTGCTGGGAGTGTGTAACAGAGCTCCCTGTACCCCGGCTGGGTACCTCCGCCAAGGACTGCTCCTAGCTGGAACAGGGGGCAAACCGCAGCACTTCTGCCCACAGTCGCCGTGGCTTGATTGGGGCCCTGGAACTGCTCCCTCCTGGAGCTGAATGGGAAATTAGCTCTAGACACCCCTAGGCACTGGACGACACTCAGTCCTGGGAGCTCTAGTCATTACAAGGACTTTCCCCGTTGAATCCCCTGCAAGCTGGAACAGCAGACATAGGGGTTAAATCTTCATTCCCTCCAATAACAGGACGACACACAGTTTTGGAGTGCAAGCAAGCTTTAATGGCAGCCACAACTGGCCTTATATGCATGTCCCCCCTGGATCTTGTGGGGGAATGCCGCACAAAGTCACAGACCAATGGCAAAGGTGTTAGACTACATGACACTCCCATACACAATTATACAATCCCTGCCCTCTGCCTGGGAGATAATTGGATCAGTAACTGTACTAAATCTAATCCAATTATCTCCAAGCACAGAAAAATAAAAAATTTCAAACACCCTAAAAGTTCATAAAACCCACAAATGTTACATCCCCTGATAGCCCTGATCTGGATGACCAACATATCCAAAAATCACCCAGATCAGTTCGGGTTCAGGAATTTCCTGGAAGTCATTTGAAAACGAACAAACTACCGAACAGAGTCAATAGTCTTACCCTGGAGCTTGTTCCCCTCATACAGACGAATGATCTCACCAAACAGTGCCCTTCTAACTTGTATAAAACCGAACGCAGGCGATGATGGAAGTCCAGCGGTAGTTTCTGTATCCGATTTTAGTTCAATGAGATTCATGCTTAAACACCGCTGCCTGCGTTCATGTGAACCAGATGGTCGCCACCTTGTAGTTGTCCATAGGAATTGCAGCCACCCAGACGAACAATTAGAACACTGCGGTGAGAAACGTTTCAAGTTGTTAATAGGTGTTAACAAGCTCCAGCGTGGTCTCTGTTCGTGTGGTTTTTCGGTAACTAAACCATATAATCCCAATTGCACGAACAGAGACTTTAACGTTACATTTCACAGGGTCCATAGTCTGTGGGCAGGAGGCTGGCATGCAGGCTCCTCTAGGAGCTCGTGGCAAACTCATGTGAGAAGTGGAGTTTGTCACAGATTGGGTGTCTCAGACTGCAGCTTCTACATGACATAAGTCGGTGACTTAAGTTTCTATAAGCCCTGTGTGTCCTTTTTATATGAGTCCAATTCATACAGCTCACTTTTGTGATAGTGTCAACTAAATATCACATGAAGTCCGTCTTAATTGGCTATAATTAGTAAATACTTCGGAAAGGCATAACCTTTAATATTGATGTTTGGTTAATTTTCTGAAAGAGTTGGTAAGTTTTGTAAATATACAAAAATTGAAATTCATGTTTCGGTGAGTGGTGTACCCAGAAGGGGTATATAACTGCAGATCACGTACAAAGTCAATGATATTATTATTATTATGTTATTTAGCACACTTGTTTTGTTGGTTCCTAAGTTTTGTAAATATACTTCTTTTGTCAAATATTCTGTAGAATATTGAATGACTAAAATACCTTAATTAATTAAAATCAACCTAATTCCCTAACAGGTCTGTTACCTAAACCCGAAGGTTTACAGAATCGACTAATGATTTACATTTGGATTAGCTGAATCTAAGCTATTGTGGCCAAAAAATGTGCTATATTCTTGTCTAGTCTCAATTTTGAAATGATGGAATATCTAATTTAGACACATGAATAAACATATATTCAGGATGCCTGTGAGGACTGAACTTTGACCTTTTTTTTTATCGTGCACCAGTTTAGGCACCTGTCAACCAGTTACTTTGATGTACTCTAGTTATTTGAACCCCTGCTTCATATTAACACGTTGTCTTAATTCTCCAGAATGCACAGCCATGCATGAAAAAGATGTATAACACGCATACTGTTTATTTCGAAATAAAAAATGCTTTTACAAATATTAATATGGTGAAGTATGTAAATATTCTCAGTTACAGCTGCAGGCGTGGCACGCCCGCATTACAGACTGTATTAAAACTATATAAATATATATTTTTTCTTTTTAATAAATGTCACTGTAACCTCCCAGGCCTTAGGTATTAATTAAAATGTATTTTTAGAAATCAAATTAAATCATATTAACATAAGAATGCCCCGAGCAAACTTACGATAGAATATTACTGGCACAAGTCTCCGATGCTTAGAAGCATACAAAGGCACCAAGACAGTGCACCCACATTGCGAACACATAACAGCAGGTTCCGGCATGACACCTACAAACTCACCTGCATCCAATCCATACATTCCTTCTGTGAGTTCAAGACATTCTTTATTCAGGTTTTTGTGTGGCTGTAGCCAAGTCTTTCTCGGTATCATTTATTTTGTCCTGACTACTTTTCTTGTGCTACTCATTATTCAATCTTCACTGCCTACCATGACTCCTAGAATGGACCTGATGATGACCATACTGTGCTGCCTGCCCTGACTCCGAGAATGGGCCTGATGATGACCATACTGTGCTGCCTAGCATGATTCTTAGAATGGACCTGATGATGACCAGGGCTGCCTGCTCTGATTCCTAGCACGTCTGGGAGGTGTGTTTTGGGTCGTTATCATGTTGGAATACTGCCCAGTGGCCCAGTCTCCGAAGGGAAGGGATCATGCTCTGCTTCAGTATGTCACAGTACATGTTGGCATTCATGGTTCCCTCAATGAGCTGTAGCTCCCCTGTACCGACAGCACTCATGCAGGCCCAGACCATGACACTCCCACCACCATGTTTGACTGTAGGCAAGACACACTTTTCTTTGTACTCCTCACCTGGTTGCCGCCACACACGCTTGACACCATCTGAACCTAATAAGTTAATATTGTTCTCATCAGACCACAGGACATGGTTCCACTAATCCATGTCCTTAGTCTGCTTGTCTTCAGCAAACTGTTTGCGGCCTTTCTTTTGCATCATCATTAAAAGAGGCTTCCTTCTGGGACGACAGCAATGCAGACCAATTTGATGCAGCGATGCTGGCAGCACTCATATGTCTATTTCCCAAAGGCAACCTCTGGATATGATGCTGAGCACGTGCACTCAACTTCTTTGGTGGACCATGGCGAGGCCTCTTCTGAGTGGAACCTGTCCTGTGAAACCGCTGTATGGTGTTGCCCACCGTGCTGCAGCTTAGTTTCAGGGTCCTGGCAATCTTCTTATAGCCTAGGCCATCATTATGTACAGCAACAATTCTTTTTTTCAGATACTCAGAGAGTTCTTTGCCATGAGGTGCCATGTTGAACTTCCAGTGACCAGTATGAGAGAGTGTGAGCGATAATGCCAAATTTAACACACCTGCTCCCCATTTACACTTGGGACCTTGTAACACTAACGTGTCACATGACACAGGGGGGGGATAAGGGCTAATTGGGCCCAATTTGGACATTTCCACTTAGGGGTGTACTCACTTTTGTTGCCAACGTTTTAGACATTAATGGCTGTGTTTTTAGTTATTTTGAGGGGACAGCAGATTTACACTGTTATACCGGCTGTACACTTACTACTTTACATTGTAACAGAGTGTCATTTCTTCAGTGTTGTCACATGAAAAGATATAATAAAATATTTACAAAAATGCTAGGGGTGTACTCACTTTTGGGAGATACTGTAAATGCCCCTGCAGTTGCCAGAAATACTTACCAGATTTTACAATATTTTCTCTTAGTTCTCATTTTTTGTTGTTCCCGTGGCATACTGCATGTTTCGGAAGCGGCACTGGAAGGGTTCTCTGTGAACAGATCACCGATCCTGCAACTCGTCCAAGTTTCTGAGCCCTAATGAGCCGATAACGGATTTATTATTAATCTTCGGTGCTTTTAGAAACTGCCACGGAATGATCCGACTTCTAAGGCGAAATCAATAGGAGGCTAAAATTGTAAGTATGCAAATGCCACGGTGACAAGAGCAGTCATCTGTATAATGAACACTTAGGCTTCATTTACTCAATTATGTTTCTCGAAAGGCTTTCTCTCCCCCCAAAGATTTCCCTTCAAATCGCTTCTGCATCAGCTTTCAGCCATTTCCCGCTAAAAATTATTTGTTCGGTGTGAAATTGAGCCTTCACTAATAGTGTGCTTGCCACATCTCTCAGAAATTCTGAGATTTCTGCAGGAAATCCTGTCCCACGGGTCCCATTCTAGAGCTCGGCTCCTCTAGAACTCCCACTGCTCTGGGTTACAGATGCTTGTGAGCGGCTCCACATCATGGGAGTTTTAGTACACCGGAATTAGAGTTGCAGCGCCTTCCCTCCTAAATGCATATTTAATTTTAAGTATTCCCATTTCGGGGTGGGGGGTTGTTATTCATTAAGGAGAAATCTGAATTGCAAAAAGTAGACATAAGTAGCTGATCTGGAAGAACTCTCTAATCTGCTTTAGTCACAGCTTGGCTTTCTAAATATCTGTCAAAATATTCCAATTTGGTTTCAGTGACTACAATTTTCTGTTTATTGTTTAGCAAATAAACCTGAAATTATTTAAAGTAACACTATATCGTTAGGAGTACCGCTTAGGTGACCGGTCTCCAGCTCCCAGAGTTAAGGTGAGATCGATGATTTCAACCAACCCAATGCTTTCCCATAGAAAATAATTGGGAAGCTTGTGCGCATGCACTGCAACATGCCACCCTGCGCCAATCAGATGGTTTTTCTGAGACCATATGATTGAAACAGTGGAGTTTTCCGCTGATATTTCACAGAAGCGCCTCTAGTGGCTGTCAGTATTAAAGTCACTCGGGGGGGACAAACAGCAATGTTCTCAGCTTCAGGGTTAAAATGGGGGGACATGGCACCCAGACTTCATTGGGTGCTTATAGTCATAAGGCGGCACAAGCGGCCGCCTTAGGGCACACCGGCCCGGGGGGTGCTAGATTGGAGTGACCGGCAGGAGGTGGGCCCAGGGTGCTCCCTCCTGCCAGGAACTCTGTGTAGCATGGCCGAGCGGAGCAGTGCGCACGGCGGTACAGGAACTTATGTTTCCTGTACCCGGCCTGACTGAAAGGAGAGGGCTCTAAAAAGTCCACGCTCCATGGGAGGGAACACTATAGGAAAACTATAGAGAGATGGGGGGGAGTTTGAAAAAGCTGGGAAACTAAGGTGGAAAACATGGGAGGAGGGAAGAAAAATAGGGGAAGGACACTGGAGGGAAAGAACATAAGAACAGGGAGAAGAAATACTGTGGAGCAGGAGAGGGAAAAGTACTATTAGAGCAGGAGGGGAAGGAATGATTAGAAGGAGGAAATACTTGGATAGGAGGGAAAGAATACTGTGTGGAACAGGGAGAGGGAAGAACACTAAAAGAGGAGGGTTGAGGAACACAGGGGGGAGAGAGAAACATTAAGGTACAGGAGAAGGAAGGAAAAGACACTGGGGTAGTGGGGGGACCACTAAAAGAGAAGGGAAGAGGAACACTAAGATGGGGGTGGAAGTAACATTAAGGGAATGGGGGGGACCACTAAGAGAAGGTAAGGGGAGGGAAGAGGAACACCAAGGGACAGGAGGGGAGAGCAACACTAAGGACAGGAGGGG
The DNA here is from genome assembly GCA_933207985.1 of Pelobates cultripes. Classification (NCBI taxonomy): domain Eukaryota; kingdom Metazoa; phylum Chordata; class Amphibia; order Anura; family Pelobatidae; genus Pelobates; species Pelobates cultripes. The sequence continues at coordinate 5,915,416 of OW240916.1, forward strand.
GGAGAGAAACACTAAGGGACAAGGAGGGTGGGGAGAGTAACACTAAGAGACCGGGGAGGGAGGGGAGAGGTACACTGAGAGACAAGGGACGGAGGGGAGAGGTACACTAATGGACAAGGGAGGGAGGGGAGAGTAACACTAAGAGACAGGGGAGGGAGGGAAGAGGAACACTAAGGGGCAGGGAAGGGAGGGGAGAGGAACACTAAGAGACAAGGGAGGGAGGGGAGAGTAACACTAAGAGACAGGGGAGGGAGGGGAGAGGTATACTAAGGGACATGGAGAGGAGAGGACAATTAAGGGACGGGGAGGGGAGAGGACCACAAATGGACATGGAGGGGAGAGTGGCACAGCACACAGAGGGGTCTGAATGGGGAGAAAGACATAGAGAGGGACAATAGGGGGGAGAAAGAAACACAGATGGGACTGGGGTGAGAAAGTCCACAGAGGGGCCTGTGAGTGGAATTACAAAGGGGTGGTGGTGAAAGAGACACAGCGGGGATGGGGAGAGATAGACGGTCTGATGGTGAAAGAGAAACCTACAAAGAAGCTGGTAAGAGTAAAAGACACATAGAGTCTGGGAGAGAAGGAGACACAGAGGTTTAAGGGAGCAAGAAACACAAAGGGAGGTAGTAAGAGATACACAAGGGAGGTGTAAGAGACACAATGGGGAAACAATAGGGGATAAAACACTAAAAGGGGTAAGACATTTTAAAAAGGGGATAAAAAACAAAAGGCGGGTTAAGAGGGACACAGGTGAAGATGCTTTTGGGGGTTTGGGGGGGGCTCCAAACTCATCTTCGTCTGCGTACCCAAAAATCCTTGCACCGGCCCTGGTTATAGTGATCCTTAAATGCTTCAGTGCAGCATAATTAGCATTCACACATGGGACTTTTTAATTACTTATTTTTATGACAGTAAAATTAGTGGAAAACTGCACTTTTTGAGACAAAACTGTTTCCGATCCAAGATAACAGGAGCAAGTGTATCCATCTAATTTTCTATATAAAACACTGAAATAAAGTTTGTCACCTAGTAATAAGAATTTTAGCTGAGATCAGCTCCTGTGATTTGTCAAGTCCTGAAACAACCCCATATTATGTGACTGGCTCAGCGATTCTCCAAGAGAGGATGCTTTATGGGAACGATTACACAGGACATCTGATTAGAGGAATCCTGGCAGGAATAGTGTTAATGGAAAGATATAAAACGTATAATCGGGGAATATTATATTCTTTATCTATAAAGCATGGGGCTGCTTTAAAGGATGTGATTATCCAACATGCTGGAGTTCTACGTTACTAGCATTATACACTAATCAGCACAACATAGAAACCACCTTCTTAATATCGAGTAGACCCCCTCATGCTACCAACAGCTCTGGTTTGTCGAAGCATGGACTCCACAAAACCACTGAACGTGTCCTGTGGTACCTGGCACACTGCGATGCACTGTGTGTTCTAACACCTTTCTATCACCATTCTATTCAGCAATTTGAGCTACAGTAGCTCTTCTGTGTGATCAGACCAAATGCGCAAGTGTTCGCTCCCCATGTGCATCAATGAGCCTTGGGCGCCCATGATACTGATGCCGGTTCACTGATTGTCCTTCTTTGCAACAATTTTGGTAGGTACTAACCACTGCCTGCAGGACCGGACTGGGACGAAAATTCAGCCCGGGCAGTTAATGGCAGAGTAGCCCACAGTGAGGGGCAGAGCCAAAAAGGAGGGCGTGTTTAATGTGTGTGTATGCGTATATAGAGTAGTGTGTGTATGGAGTGTGTGTGTGTGAATGCATGGGGGTGGGGTATGTATAAGGGATATAGAGTGTGTAGTATTTGAGTGCAGGGCGTGTAGTGTGTATTTATAGAGGGTATAGAGTGTGTGAGTGCAGAGAGTGTAGTGTATGTTTAGGGGGTATAGAGTTTGTGTACTGTGTATGTGAGTGAAGGGTGTGTGGTGTGTATAACGGTTATAGAGTGTGTGCAATGTGTTTGTGTGTAAGTGCAGAGGGTGTAGTGTGTGTATTTAAAGGGGTATCGGTGTGCATAGTGTGTTTGTGAGTGCAAGGGTGTATATAGGGGGTATAGAGAGTGTGTTGTGTGTAAGTACAGGGTGTGTAGTGCGTCAATAGGGGGCAGGATGGCAGGGGGTGTAGTGGGTTAATATCGGTAAGATGGCCGGGGGTGTAGTGGGTTAATAGGGGCCATGAAGCAGGGGGTGTAGTGGGTTAATAGGGGGTATGTAGCAGGCGGTGTAATAGGGGTAATATGTCTGCTTAATTAATATAATAATTAAAATATATATATTGCACTCCCCTCCCTCTTATTACCTTGCTGGGGTCGAGGGGAGCATGGTGGTGGTCCAGATCCCTGGTGGTCCAGTGGTTCGGTTACTTGGTCTGTACCTCCGAAGGGTACAAACCATGTTTCTCCCTCTTGCGCGCGCCGGTAATTGCCGCAGGTTTCCATGGCAACACTCTGATAATATCGGAGCTCGCAAGAGGGAGACAGGTAGGCTGCCCAGGACACACAAATCTTACCTCTGTCCATTGAAGGGACAGTGGTCTTTCTTGGGGCCGATGCTGCCTGTATGGGCCTGCAGGGAAGATCCTGTGAAGTTCCAGGCATATGCCCTGTTCGCTCGATGGCTAGTCCGGGCCTGACTGCATGCCAGGAGCATCCCACAAGACTTGCCGTTTTGGAGATGCTCTGACCCAGTCATATAGCGATCACTCATATCTTTTCGTTTGCCAATTTATCCTGCTTCTAACACGTTATTCTAGAACTGACTGTTCACTTGCTGCCTCATCTATCCCTACCCCTTGACAGGGGCCATTGTAACAATATAATTATTGTTATTCACTTCACCTGGCAGTGGTTTTAATGTTGTGGTTGATCAGTGCATGCTCTCTCTATATAGGAAAACCTGGGTTAATAAATGGAAAGTGACCGTATAATTAGAGTCAGTTATCTGACATGTCAGTCTTCATGTCTCCTCTGATGAAATAGGAAAATTATGAGCATTCCTCTTATGAAATAGGAAAACGATAGTTCATAAATACAGTATCAATTATTGCAATTTGGAACCACTGGACACGTAAATGTTACTGACACCAGAAACACATATTTTTATAATTATTGATGACCTGTCTGCAGTTTGCAATGTCCTGCCATTCTCAGTGTCACTGATCCAAACCCTGTCCTCCCTGTGTCACTGATCCAATCCCTGCCCACCCTGTGTCACTGACCCAATCCCTGCCCACCCTGTGTCACTGACCCAATCCCTGCCCTGCAGGACCAGCGTGTCCATAAGGCGGCACAGGCGGCTGTCTTTGGGCGCACCGGCTATGGGGGCGCAACAATCGAGTGACCGGCAGGAAGGAAACGTACCCCCTACCAGTCACGCGGTGTAGCGTGGTCGAGTGGTGCAGAGCAGACCGTGGTATAGGAGCTTCAGTATCCTGTACTCACTGAGAAAGCACTTGCTGTCAGTCAGACCGGTTACAGGAAACTAAAGCTCCTGTACTGCGGTCCGCTCCGCTCGGCCATGCCACAAGAGAGATAATGAGGCATACCAGGGAGGGGAGAGGACCACTAAAGGGGGGTAGGGCACTAAAGGACAAGGAGTGAGAGAAACACTAAGGGCCCGGAGGCGAGTGGGTTATGGAGATGACAACTAAGGGACATTGGAGAGCTTCCAGATGTCATATCCCAGAGCGGTGTAAGTAGGGCACAGGAGTGCAGCAAACTAACCAGTGGGGAATTGTGCCAGAGAGTTAGAGACAGCTCCCTCACTTTCTAACAAAACACAGACAAAAATACAATGCAACAGGTATCTACACAGAAGGGAGATGTTAAGGTCAGGAACTGTATGGACCTAGCCTGTGTGTACATCTGATGTGAACTTTGAGCTATTCCCTCCATAATTTTATGTACATAGGAGCACAGGTTCCATATTATTATTTATATATTATTATTATTATTGACATTTATATAGCGCCAACTTGTTTTGCAACACTTTGCAATTATTTAAAGGGGGAATTTAATTACAAAGAGACAAATTTTGACAGGAACAATTGATTGAGGAGGACTTAAACCAGCTTACATACTAGGAAAGCCTCGTTAGATAGAGTAACTCTGCTACGAGAGCCACCGCTGTACGGTAATGTAGGAATTAAGAATAGAAGTTTAATGTTGGCTTAGCACGGGGATGTAGTGGAGTGCAGCGCAGGTGCTACTGTCAGACATTGCAATGGTGATCGCACTTGTCCATCTCTCAGTCCAAGCACTGGATGTAACGAGCAGGTCTGACAGTGTCCTTCACCCTGAAAAGTATTGTTAGCCAGTGTAACTTCATATAGCAACATTCGTTATATTTCCCAGGTCCATGGCTAGCGCACCAACTTTGCGATCCCAGCATACATTAGACACTTGATATTCCATCGGTGTTACCTTTACTGGATCAGTCCTTTACCAAAATAACCTGTAACAAACCTCAATGTTCACTGGAAATTTTTTTCTTAATCTCTGGTCTGTACACGTCCTACAGGACTCAGGCCTAGAGACAGAAAATCAAGGCTTCAGATTGTTTCAACTTCAGTTTTCTTCACGGAGAGGTAGATATTACTTGGATACTCATTACGATCCGTATTGCTCGGTAACTTTTTTTGCATTTTTTTTTGCATTTTCAGGTATTTATAGATTAACAACGTAAAACCTTGTTAGTTATGAAATAAACCCAATTTCCATCGTTTGTTCTAACTTTTGACAGGTACTGTTTAAAGACAAAGCCTAAACAAACGTAGGTCAATATAAATAGAAAAAGGTATAGATTCTGAGCCCTTAATGCATTACACGCCAGACATGTAGGATCTGTTCACGCAAGAGCACAAAGCTTTATATAAACATAATGGAATCCATCAAAATGGCTGACATGATCCATCTTTGTCAACATTACGTATTCCTGAAAGCCAAACCTATTTCTGTGGGATGCTGGCTCTGTTACTGTATACGCTCCCACCTCCCCCCAGAATAACCCGCTAAAAGCTATATAAACAGCAGGGATGATTTTATTGCTAAATATGTATCTTCATATATGATCAAACACCTCTCGGTGTAAATGGTTAAGAATAGACAAGAACAGAGGTTTAACTCAGTTGCCCGTGGGCTAGTTGTTTTAGCGGTGGTTCAGAGTTGATGGGTTGGGTCTAACTGAGTCATGAAATGCAGGACATGACAGCAAGACAAGTCCCAACTGATACATCGTGTTTCCCAAGGTGTCATTGAAGAGTCAGCAGCTGCCTGTATCTCGATGACAGGAACTAATCCTTAGAGCTGGTTTTAAAACAAAGCAAAGGGTCTGAAACGGCGCTCCATATCCACTGAAAATGAAGTTGTCATGAGATGGGAGAGAGATTGAAGATGACATTAGATAGTTATTAGTTATACCAGTGTTCTTCCATCTTCGAGGGACATGCTGTGCTATGACGGAGTTAAAACTAATATACATGTTAGCCAGGACTCCGCAAACTACTAGGGACACTCCAAGGACCATAAACACAATGGCATATTTCATTATTACAGCTTATCGCATCTCTTTAGCTGATTGTTTCAGTACAGATCATTGTAGCATTCAAGTTTATCGTATCCGTATAGCATACTGTATCGTCACAGCTTATTGTAGCATTACAGCTCATTGTATTTTTGTAGCTTATTGTATCATTACAGCTTATTGTATCATTACAGCTCATTGTATCTCTGTAGCTTATTGTATCATTACAGCTTATTGTATCATTACAGCTCATTGTATCTCTGTAGCTTATTGTATCATTACAGCTTATTGTATCATTACAGCTCATTGTATCTCTGTAGCTTAATGTATCGTCACAGTTTATTGCATCGTTACAGTTTACTGTATCGTCACATCTTATTGTATCATCACAGATTATTGTATCGTCACAGCTAATTGTATCGTCACAGCTTATTGTATCGTCACAGCTTATTGTATTGTTGCAGCTTATTGTGATGGTGGTGATGTGGATTGTTGTTGGATACAGTGCTTCTAGTTTTTTTCACTCTTCTTGATTTGCTGGATAAACACTAGGACTCTCCTAGCACCCATAGCCTGACCTTCTCTTTACGTATAGTTAATAATGTGCCATTTTACTATCAGTGGTCCGAAAGGAGTGCTTTGGGGGGCTGAGCTCATTGCAAAACAGTCTGTCATTGCTGTACGGATTTGTACAGGTAACAAGGAATTTTGGCAATAATAGAGGAAGTAGGTTTTGTGAGCTGGGAGAGTTAAAGACACAGCACTCAAAGACTCTTTGCAACATAAACACTTCAATAAGCTGCCATGGTTATGGTGCCGAGAATGTCCCTTTAACAGATATATCAGTCACTTCAAAACTATTTTAAAAAAAAATACTGTATATATATCAGCTGCTAATATAACCATTAGCATTGCTAACCTATTCTGGCTGTTTGTGCAATGACGCAAACAAACAGAATTTGGAAGAAATACAAATGCACCTTTTTACCTGTAGGGGGCAGCGTGTACTTATCTTAATATTGTTTTAAAACTTCAATACCTGCTATAATTTGTCATGGAATTCCATCCTCCTCCAAGTCTTGGAGACTTGGGTCGAATGGTTTAAACATATTGTTATTATCGTCGTTCTGTGTGTGTGTTTTTGGGGGGGGTTGTTTTGGGCTTGTTTTTACATAGAACCTGTTATCGCTGCTGCCATGCAGTGTGTAAAATAGAATATTTCTTGAACTGAACAATTACCCCATTGCACAGGATTTCACACGATGTCACATAATAACTTTGCGTATTCTTGGAATAAGCTGCGTTCCTGAGAAGGGGGAGATAACGAATTTAAAGGTGTGCGGATTGTTACTGATGCAGTGTGTGTCTGTGTGTATTTGCTCCCACTTGAGGTATGACAGGTTTGTCATAGCCTGTTCTGATACCCTGATTAATGATGATGTACTTAATGCTATGCCTAAGTTAAATCATCACTTTGATTAGTGAGTCATTTATTGGAATGTCCGTCTGTATCGCTATCTGCTTGGAGCCATTTCGAATGGTTTCACTGAAATTAAAGATAAACCGTACCCTAGTGTTGATACAGTGACATCGCCTAGTGCATTGTTTTCATAGGACAATTATCTCTTGTTCCCAGTGACCCACCTGCAGAACAATCTAAAGAGAATTTATTGCATCGCTGCATACAGCTTGAAAAACCTGTATATCCCTATTCGACTCGTTGGTCAAAGAAGAAGGGTTGCAGGGGAAAAAATACATTGTCGTCCTTGCTGTTAGCATGTACTTCTCGTGTATTACCAATTACGGCCTCCATTTAATCAGCTTTCCAAATGAATCAATTCTGTGAGAATAACTTTCCAAAAGATTTATCTGCTAAAGTCACCATTAACGTCTACGGGGACTTCCTTAGATAAATCATTTGGAAACAACATTGAATAATTGGAAAGTTTATTAAACCGAGGGCTAAGTGTTTGGGAATATTGTATATGATAGCAGTCACATGCGCACCCTCCATTCTCACCCATGTTAGCCACTTAAGTATCTGGACATAATATTTCGAGCTTCCAATCTTTATATCAAATGTTATACTTACAGTAAGATGATTGGATATTTAGGATTGTGATTATTTGATAAGGTGGAGAACACTGAGCACATATCTCGCCAAATTAAACTTGGCCCTCCATATAGAGACATTTTTAGCGAGGTCTACTGACCTTCACGGGAAATTCGGTAAGTTACTACACTTGTTCGTTCTCCACACTTCAGCGGCACAGTTGGTTGTCATTAATTAGGTGGGATGCTGATGAATTAAATGATCACAGTGTGACATGGTAAAACTGGCAATATCTGCCATCATTGGTAAATATAGTATGGTGTGTGTTTTGTGTTTTAATGCACAGTTACATCGTCCTGATGGACTCAAGACAGGGTAATCATTGTGTAAGAACTTAAGCATATTTCCATTGACTTGTATAGGGCCTGAGACTTAGCTAAGTTCTACTCAATTCGTGACATGCTTTTGTCGTGGTCAGTTCTTAAATTTTTAAAATGATATTTCCCAGTGAATTCAATGAGAATTAACCTCCAGCTGCACTGATGTTCTAGGTGACAAATTAGTTTTAGTGAATTAAAGGGTTACTCGCATCAACATGACCACTTCAATGACTTTAAGTGGTTATGGTGGTAGGAGTCTGTCTGTGTAGTGTTTCAGCTTGAAACGTTGCACATATACTGAGTTAGTGGCAATTGTGTGTTGGGGGCTAGTTGCTCCCTCATCACACATGACATTGGCAGCGCAGAACTCTGTTAAGGGCTGCATAATGTCAATTCTGTGCATATTTTACGTCTGTCGTCTGTGCGAACTGCATGCTGAAACTTAAAAATATTCCCCTCATAGGCAGAGCACCTGCAAGGGGAAGCTAGTTATCCCCCTCCCATCCTTCCTCCCTGTGGCCGCTTATTCCCACCTCTTGTGGTTCAGAAAGTGTGAGAAATTCTCCCTCCCCTCGCCGGCCAGATGTGCGCCATGCTTTCTGAGCCGTCGAATTAGTCCAACCAGAGGCTCATCCATGAGAAGCCTGTGATTGGTCTGCCGGAGGGCCGGCTGACGTCATGATGGGGTGTGGAGGATCATCGCTGGGAGCTTTGCCTGGCGCTAGATTAATGTAAGTTAAATCCTTTTTTGCAGGTTACTACGGGAAGGGTCTTTTTTCACCTTTTTGCAACATTCAACTATTATCAATTACAACAATGGAAAAGCAGAGTAAATTCTATAAAATTCTGTAGTTTTGATAGCCCTTAAAATCAGTGAAATACAATAAACTAAATCTTTACTTGCTCAGTTATTTTCATGATCTCAGTATTTTGGGATATATCTATAAATTATTAAGGAACGTGTTACCAATAAGAGTGTTAAGTCGATGGAGTTAGCTATATTGGACGCATAGCATTGCACTCTATGATCTCATGAAAGTCATAAAACTCATTAAGCAATTTTTTTGCCATAGATTCATATGCTTGACAGGACTGTAGTGGACATATAGGGAAGGGGGTCTCCACATTCCCTAGGCATAGAATGTTTAAACGCAGGTTAAGCAGAAATATTCATTCGGAACCTAAATATTGTTCCATTTAATTGATTCCATTATATCCAGTAATTCTCCAATCCCAGCGTGCTAATGGTGGCAGAGGAAGGAATTGGATAGCCCTGAGCTTGTGCAGATTAGAAGTTCATAAGAATATAAACATGGTACCTTGTGTTCACTAATGAATATAATTAAGCAGTGTTTCCTGACTGAGCGCTTGAGACATAATCACACAAGGTATATTTAGCCGAACCCGTGAACACGTGAAGACCTGACTCCTAAACATTTATGGCTGCTAACTATTTCTATGATATTTTAGATAGCAGTTCGGGGATGCACCTCTTTTATGGCTCCTAAGAGTGTGTGTCTGACTCCTGAAGGCGGCATGGGTCTTAAATCAGTGGTTTGAAGTATATAAAACCTAGCGCAGCATGCAGTTGCAGAGAGTCTTTCAGCTTCTATCCATGGTTCTGCTCTCCAAAACGCATCACTATTCTTGTCTGACCCATTTAGCACATTTGACGTTAAAGGGTAACTGAAACCAAAAACACAGTTTTCATATTTTCATTGAACACTGTTTTTGCTTAGAGTAACTCTTGCTCTACTGGTTGGTTCTTTAAAAAAAAAAGAAAAATTAAGAAAAGAAAACTAAAATTGCTTTCCAGCGCCCAATCCAAGTTCTCCTTTAGCTCGTTCTGCCTCCACTTATGTCACTTACACTCGCCAGGTGAGATGAGAGGAGTACGTGGGCGGCACGGGCCACCACACAGCAAGCAGAGTCACCATCTGGGGTCTTTGTAAAATATGTCAACCAGAAGGTGACAGAGCCGCTTTAACACTAGCAACCCGGACCTCTTAACACAGGTGAAGATGAAGTTTCCTCTTTTGGCAGAAGAGTGGTTAATCTCTGTATGTTCAGCGTACAGACTCCAGGCACTATGACCACTTCATGTAACTGAAGTGGTCATGGTGCTGAAGTAACTCTTAAAACATGGAGCTGAAATATTCATTCACTGACAAACACCAGACATTCCTTTTTATACCTGAAATATACACACAGACACATGGTGTGTCAATTCATCATGAACTATCCTAATTAATCATGGTGATAATCATTCTGGTTCATTGTGGGAAGTTTGCCTTTTGGTTACGCACCTGAAAAACAGGGTGAATCTTCAACTGAAGGTACTTATTATTAAAATAAAGAACACATTTAAAGAAATTCGACTTTGTATACAAACATTAGGTAGCATCTAATTTTGATTTAAATATGTCCCCCAAGCACCATAACAACACTGGTTTGTCACGTTTTTACTCAATATTTGGAGTGTTTTTGGGTGAAATCCCTCTGGTTTTTGTCAAAATGTTTTTTAAGTGGTTTGACAAACATGAAAGGTTATCCGGCACCCAGTAGCCACCACCCTCTCTGCTTGGTAAAGTCATACGACAAAGTTTCACTTTCCCGATTCGTTCAAAATATTACAGATATGCAGGTTCGACCACGGCACCCTAATTCTCCAGCGTCAATATGAGGAATTTAACATTTACACATTTACTCACACTGTACGGTGACGGGTGTGGGGGGCTATTGCAGGATTTAGCCCTAAAGTCTGTATCACAGACGCAAATGGTATATTGGGTCACAGAGACACTGATATCTCATTAGTCAACAGCAACTTGTTTTATCATAAATCCTGACATAGCTCATCGCTCGCATTGCAACAAATGTTTATATCTATAATGAAGAAGTGACATTCATTGTAATGCAGAGGAGTTATAGGGATATCAGGGTAACCCTACTGTTTCTGAAAAACTAGAGGGACTGGACCCATAGACTGCTTCCACCATGAACACTGCAACAATAAGCAACAATGCTTCTAGTGCTGAGCTCTCCGTGACTCCTTCAGGTAGTTTGTTGTGTAGAAGAAATGAGTAACTAACTATCCATGCATTCTGGTCACTGTATTCTGATTGGCTGGTGTATTCTGGTCACTTTATACGGCTTGGCTGGTGTATTCTGGTCACTGTATTCTGATTGGCTGGTGCATTCTGGTCAATGTATTCTGATTTTCTGGTGTATTCTGGTCACTGTATTCTGATTGGCTGGTGCATTCTGGCCACTGTATTCTGATTGGCTGGTGCATTCTGGTCACATAACGTCACAGTACCCCAGTATCAGTGGGTCCTACACTAATAACGTCACAGTACCCCAATATCAGTGGGTCCTACACTAATAACGTCACAGTACCCCAATATCGTTGGGTCCTACACTAATTACGTCACAGTACCCCAATATCAGTGGGTCCTACACTAATTACGTCACAGTACCCCAATATCGGTGGGTCCTACACTAATAACGTCACAGTGCCCCAATATCGGTGGGTCCTACACTAATAACGTCACAGTACCCCAATATCGTTGGGTCCTACACTAATTACGTCACAGTACCCCAATATCAGTGGGTCCTACACTAATAACGTCACAGTACCCCAATATCGTTGGGTCCTACACTAATAACATCACAGTACCCCAATATCGGTGGGTCCTACACTAATAACGTCACAGTACCCCAATATCGGTGGGTCCTACACTAATAACGTCACAGTACCCCAATATCGGTGGGTCCTACACTAATAACGTCACAGTACCCCAATATCAGTGGGTCCTACACTAATAACTTCACAGTACCCCAATATCGGTGGGTCCTACACTAATAACGTCACAGTACCCCAATGTCGGTGGGTCCTACACTAATAACGTCACAGTGCCCCAATATCAGTGGGTCCTACACTAATAACGTCACAGTACCCCAATATCGGTGGGTCCTACACTAATAACGTCACAGTGCCCCAATATCGGTGGGTCCTACACTAATAACGTCACAGTACCCCAATATCAGTGGGTCCTACACTAATAACGTCACAATACCCCAAAATCGGTGGGTCCCACACTAATAACGTCACAGTGCCCCAATATCAGTGGGTCCTACACTAATAACGTCACAGTACCCCAATATCGGTGGGTCCCACACTAATAACGTCACAATACCCCAATATCGGTGGGTCCTACACTAATAACGTCACAGTACCCCAATGTCGGTGGGTCCTACACTAATAACGTCACAGTACCCCAATATCGGTGGGTCCTACACTAATAACGTCACAGTACCCCAATATCGGTGGGTCCTACACTAATAACGTCACAGTACCCCAATATCAGTGGGTCCTACACTAATAACGTCACAGTACCCCAATATCGGTGGGTCCTACACTAATAACGTCACAATACCCCAAAATCGGTGGGTCCCACACTAATAACGTCACAGTACCCCAATATCGGTGGGTCCCACACTAATAACGTCACAATACCCCAAAATCGGTGGGTCCCACACTAATAACGTCACAGTACCCCAATGTCGGTGGGTCCTACACTAATAACGTCACAGTACCCCAATATCGGTGGGTCCTACACTAATAACGTCACAGTACCCCAATATCGGTGCGTCCTACACTAATAACGTCACAGTACCCCAATATCAGTGGGTCCTACACTAATAACGTCACAGTACCCACAATAACGTCAGTGGGTCCCACACTAATAACGTCACAGTAATAACGTAATAACGTCACAGTACCCCAAATAACGTCGGTTGGGTCCTACACTAATAACGTCACAGTACCCCAATATCGGTGAGGTCCTACACTAATAACGTCACAGTACCCCAATATCGGTGGGTCCTACACTAATAACGTCACAGTACCCCAATGTCGGTGGGTCCTACACTAATAACGTCACAGTACCCCAATGTCGGTGGGTCCTACACTAATAACGTCACAGTACCCCAATATCAGTGGGTCCTACCCTAATAACGTCACAATACCCAATGTCGGTGGGTCCTACACTAATAACGTCACAGTACCCCAATATCGGTGGGTCCTACACTAATAACGTCACAGTACCCCAATATCAGTGGGTCCTACACTAATAATGTCACAGTACCCCAATATCGGTGGGTCCTACCCTAATAACGTCACAGTACCCCAATATCAGTGGGTCCTACACTAATGACGTCACAGTACCCCAATATCGGTGGGTCCTACACTAATAATGTCACAGTACCCCAATATCAGTGGGTCCTACACTAATAACGTCACAATACCCAATGTCGGTGGGTCCTACACTAATTCCAACGTGGGAGATAAATTAAATAAAGCTAGTGCTAAATGAATTAAATTAGTCTGTTGTAAGAGCATTGTGAATATATACATATAAGATGCCAAAATCCCAGAATATTGCAGAATGCCATGATACCTTTTTTATTAAACATAGAAACATAGAATGTGACGGCAGATAAGAACCACTCGGCCCATCTAGTCTGCCCAATTTTCTAAAAACTTTCATTAGTCCCTAGCCTTATCTTATAGTTAGGATAGCCTTATGCCTATCCCATGCATGCTTAAACTCCTTTACTGTGTTAACCTCTACCACTTCAGTTATTGGACTAATAATATTTGAAAGACAGGTTTTCGAGAGTTTTCCCTCTCTTCCTCAGGTCTGAAGCAATACTGATAAATCTGATAAACACCTAAAAATAAACTGATGTTACAGAAGGGGGGTGGGGGTGAGTGGGGTGGCATAAATAGCAGAAGATGTGCCTGAAAGTGAAAGGTGCAGGTTGGCTGAGAATAGCCAGAAACAGTAAATAAACAGAGGAGAGTCAATAGGCTAGTTAACCTCCCCCCCACCCCCCCCACCAAAAAAAACCCAGCAGAGCAGGGCATGCCAGTATATAGCTGCATATATATATGTATATAAATTAAACTAATAAAAGTGAAACTGGAATATTGAAAAACAACTATATAAGACATTAAGATGTGTGTTTATAAAAGGTTTGGTAGTGTGTGAGAAAGCCAGTGTCTACATTAAGTCCTTCATTTATGGTTTTGAAATGTGTGATCATTTTCAAATGTCTTCCATTCATGAGAGTTTTATACTGCTAATCCAATCTACAATACTATATTTATATGTAAATCTATAAATAAATGCAAAATAAATGTGATAAAAAAATACAATTCAAAAAAAATGCAGTCAAACCTAAACAATTAAAGTGATAGTGCTTTGATGTCGATACTCACATATCATAGATCTGTTCTATACCAAATTAAATTATAATTAAAGTGCTACCCAAAACCTCTTCAAATTTGAGGAGATCTTCCACTTTATCTGTCCCATAATTGTCCCCTATATTTAGAAAACTTGATTTTGTGAGGTGCGAGTAATAAAATTAGACATGGAACACGTGTATTGGGCTCGCTGTCCATTATTACTATAAATGCTGCCATTTTATGCCGCGCAGTATAGTTTGTGGAAGAGGAGAAACCGAAATGTTTCTGTGCACCTCCTCATTTGCATTGTGTGCCCTGACTGTGCCTGGACTTAACTCCAAACTAACTAAAACTGAGCATCGCATGAAAAAAAGGTTAGCACAAGTTATAGGTGATTTTCAGTGTGTTATTTGATGGTTCTAATTTCCAGTGAAGTGACAGGTCTGCTGTACCTGGTTTCAGTGGCATGTAATGTAAAATCCATTTATATTATGACACTGACTGCCCCTTGAAGCTCGTAGTATCTCAGCCAAGTTAAAATCCCACTGAACTCAGCAGGAGCTTAACATTCAGTAAGAATTTACAACAAACCTGTATTGAGCGGCCTCCTACCTGAATTGAGGAGCTCAAACTGGACTTCACATTAAACCTGGCAGGGCCCTTGCTTAATATTTGTTCGAGAATCAAGTTCTCGTCTCCGTTCACGCCAGTTGATAGCTGTTGAATTTTTATCTGACCATAATCAAGTTGTGCTTGAACGTGGGCTGACTCAGGGTTTTGTGAATAGGCCTCTGTTACTTGACATGTGCCCGGTGGACTTTGCACGGCCATGGGGTGGTGGGGAATGTTTCTGTACTAGAGCGTATTTATTTGGGGACATGAGAATCCTTTCGAGGGCTGCTGGCAGCTGTTCCTTAATACGTCTTTCTTTACTTATTCAGGATCCTGACATTTTATGGTTCCTTTAAGTGGACTAGTCAGTTTAATTTCCCCAGAATGCTTGTGTAGCAATGCTCATCAGTATTGAAGGGGTCATAAGACTCTGGACGCAGCTGCAAAATTTGGATAAAGGCTGAACTAGGAGAGGTCCTGTTGTGAGAATCCAGCATTGCACTGCAAAACTCCTTTCCTGGGAATTTGGGCGTGGGGGTGTAAGGTTATTCCGGGGGCTTCTGGGCAAGCTTGTGGGAGCGCTGAAGAATCCTAATTACTGCAATTATCAGCAGCTTCTCAGAAAGTGATCAGATATATTTATTGCAAGCAATAACTCTTGAAGTATTGCATTTGTTGCTTATGTATGGGAAAACAAACCAAGCCGGCTGGGGTAGGGCAAGGAGCATTGGGAGAGCAGGCCAAGGAGAGAACGGAGGAGTAATGAAAATAAAATAACAGGATTGGTTTCAGCATCTTACAAAATGCAGCAACATTTACAGTCATCTGTGAAACAGCCCAAAACGCTTAACCCTATTCACTGCCAGACGCCAGCAAAGCATCTCAATGTTCTGCTGGGCCCACTGTAATAATATTAGAGAAATATCGGTCATCTCCTGCCTTAGTCCCACATTCATGGGAAAGCAAACTATGGGGTGCTCACCGCTGAGTTGGTGCTCAAGCGCTACAATTTGATCAAGTCAGGCAATAGACAGATGGGAAGGGGGAGCTTAATATTGGTTAATTGCTCTTCTCATGCAGGTGAACTTTAGTACCACGGAGATCCCCAGGTGGCTACTCTTTATCTAGAACATTCTGGATCATTTTATATAGTGCTCGAGGGCTACATTCCATTCTGGATCATTTTATATAGTGCTCGAGGGCTACATTCCATTCTGGATCATTTTATATAGCGCTCTAGGGATACAAAAGTCAGAATAGCTTCTAAATATATCTTTGTGGCTCTCAGACTGTGTTAAGGACTTCCTTGACTTTCAAATCCGAAACCCGATTTCTCCAAAAGAAAGACTTCAAGATGTGGATTATCTTATTTTAGTTCCAGTCTTCCAAGTCACTTTCAGAACTAGTCACAGCTTGTTGGATTTTGTTCTGTCCTGTCCTGTCTGTCTGTCTGTCTGTCTCCTGTCTCCTGTATTACACGTCTTAACTTATCGTTCTTAATTTTGGTTTATTTGCTGTTTCTGAGCAACTGAGAAAACCAGATCAGAAATATTGATCTGACAGCAGACAGGGTGGACCAAATTACTTTTGCGGTTTTGTATATAAGACTTCTCTTGCTTTACGGGCAGCCCCGTGGACGTTTGTGCTGTTTTGTTATGTTATGCATTAACTAATTAAGGACTCGGTAAGTGGCACCATTATCATGTCAAACTTCTGCTTAATCTTGGCAGCAAATCTCCTTTTAGTGTCCTAATTCAGTCAGTGGGTTAAAAATCAGTTTTAAAAACTATTGTTAAACCTTCTGGCACCCTCAATACTCTACCCAGTGACCTTCAAATCGGGGACTGGTGGATCCAGTCTCAACATAGTCTTCCCCGAGGCCCTAGGAGTTAAACCT
This sequence comes from Pelobates cultripes, assembly GCA_933207985.1. Lineage (NCBI taxonomy): Eukaryota > Metazoa > Chordata > Amphibia > Anura > Pelobatidae > Pelobates > Pelobates cultripes. The sequence goes on from OW240916.1 coordinate 5,932,163, forward strand.
GTGTATCTGTACTAAATGTCCTATTCACATGCTGCTAAGAATACTTCGTATTTATCGCTAGATTACTTTTATCCAGCTTGAAGGATTGAACACGGGAAGAGGAAAGGCAGGGTTGTAAAAGTGATCATTTAAAATGTTCAAACTATTTAGGGTATCTCCAGAATATGTTAGGGAGTGGAACCCTTGAGGATAGGTGGAGATATGCGTTGCAGTGACTGTCACCTTAGATTGTCTTTTCATAAATCAGTTTTCTGCAGTAATCCCAGTACAGTCATATTTTAGTCACCTAACCAAGTTTTACATTTAAATGTAGCTGTACTATAATTCTCAAGACATGGTTGATAATAATCTGAAATTGTATCAATGTTTATACCCTTGTAGGCTGTTACTATTTAGAGCTTGTCATGTCAGCAGCCAATCAGAATGTGGGATTTTCACAGATGCGCTGATTAGCTGAATCTACAGGCCTTAATTCACTAATAAATTTGGGGTAAAAAATCTGGCATTGCTGAAACTTTTTGACGTTATGACACTCACCAGCTTAAAGCGCATTCAATGCAAAACATGTGATTCTTTTTTGGCATTAGGAGTAAGGTTTTTAAAAAAAAAATAAATCCTAAGTGTTACTTATAACCACAAAGTCCACAAGCCCCTAGCCACCACCTTACCCCTGATCTGATTTCTCCCCCACCACAAGACGTGTTTACCCAGCCCACTCCCTTCCCTCTAATAAGTATAAATTCAGGGAGGAATATTCTAAAATATAGTGAACAGATTTTCAATTTTTCCTTTCTAACCATTTATTGGAAAATCTTTAATCTTCTTTTTTTCTTTCAAAACCATAAAAAAAAAATCAAAACCAAAACCCCTCTAATAATTAAAAAATATAGTAATAATAATTCGGATAGTCCACCCCATTGTCTGTAGGTAAAAGAAACCTTTTCAAGCATTCCTGTCTTGAAGAGCCTTCAGTACATTGTGATTGGGTGGCTTGCAAAGCAGTCACACCAATCACAGTGCAGAGCCTGGCAAGGGTCACTCCCACGAGGCTTCTCTAGTAATGTGTGTCATGGCATAGCTTAGTAAACCTCCCAGCTTTATAAAGGAGCAAGTACGATGTCTGACAAAAGAGCTAACTTTATTTAATTTACCTCTTTATTCACCTCTGAACAGACTAGCATAAGGGAAAACTGAACTACAGACAACACTAAGGAGGGAATGAGCAACAGATAAAAAATGAGGGGGGACTGAGGGACAGATAAGAATAACGGGGGACTGAGTGAAAGATATAAATAAGGGGAGACTAAGAGACACATGAGAATTAGGGGGAACTGAGGGACAGATAAGACTAAGGGGGAATTGAGTGACAAATAAGAATAAGGGGGGACTGAGGGACAGATAAGAATAAGGGGGCACTGAGAGACAGATAAGAATAAGGGGGGGGCTGAGCGACCGATAAGATCAAGGGGGACTGAGGGACAGATCAGAATAAGGGGGGACTGAGGGACAGATAAGAATAAGGGGGGACTGAGAGATACATAAGAATAAGGGGACTGAGGGACAGATAAGAATAAGGGGACTGAAAGACAGATGAGAATAAGGGGGCTGAGCGACAGCTGAGAATAGGGGAGACTGAGGGACAGATAAGAATAAGGGGACTGAGAGACAGATAAGAATAAGGGGACTGAGCAACCGATAAGACCAAGGGGAACTGAGGGACAGATCAGAATAAGGGGGGACTGAGGGACAGATAAGAATAAGGGGGGACTGAGGGATACATAAGAATAAGGGGGACTGAGGGACAGATAAGAATAAGGGGGGACTGAAAGACAGATGAGAATAAGGGGCTGGACAGATGAGAATAGGGGAGACTGAGGGACAGATAAGAATAAGGGGGACTGAGAGACAGATAAGAAAAGGGGACTGAGCGACAGATAAGAATAAGGGGGTCTGAGGGACAGATAAGAATAAGGGGACAGCGACAGATAAGAATAGGGGGCTGAGCGACAGATGAGAATAAGGGGGCTGAGGACAGATAAGAATAAGGGGAGACAGCGACAGATAAGAATAAGGGGACTGAGAGACAGATGAGAATAAGGGGGCTGAGCGACAGATGAGAATAGGGAAGATTGAGGGACAGATAAGAATAAGGGGACTGAGCGACAGATAAGAATTAGGGGTCTGAGGGACAGATAAGAATAAGGGGGACTGAGCGACAGATAAGAATATGGGGGGCTGAGCTGAGAAAAGGGGGCTGAGGGACAGATAAGAATAAGGGGGGACTGAGGGAAAGATAAGAATATGGGGGACTGAGTGACAGATGAAAATAAGGGGGACTAAGGGACAGATAAGAAAAAGGGGGGCTGAGGGACAGATAAGAATAAGGGGGGACTGAGGGACAGATAAGAATAAGGGGGGCTGAGCAATAGATGCAAAGAAGGGGGGCTGAAGGACAGATAAGAATAAGGGGGGCTGAGGGACAGATAAGAATAAGGGGGGACTGAGGGACAGATAAGACAAGGGGGACTGAGAGACAGATAAGAATAAGGGGCTGAGGGACAGATAAGAATAAGGGGACTGAGGGACTGAGGGATAAGAATAAGGGGGGACTGACTGAGTGACAGATGAAAATAAGGGGGACTAAGGGACAGATAAGAAAAAGGGGGGCTGAGGGACAGATAAGAATAAGGGGGGACTGAGTGACTGATAAGAATAAGAAGAGACAGTGTGATAGAGGTACGGGGTAGACAGAGCTTTAGACAAAGACAAGCAAAGCTAATGAATAGTTGATTCTAAAATATATCCATAGAAAGATAGAGATAAGGAGGGAGAGTGGTGACAGGCAAGTAGAGAAACCAATATGGGGTAAATACTGAGAGACAGGAAAAGAGACCGTGGTAAAGAGAGAGAGAAACACAGAGAGATATGGGACATTGAGTCACACATTGAGTTCAGGAGGAATGGATTTGAGAGAGACAGAAGTTGTGTTTGGGGGAAAGTTATTGAGTGACAGACACTGAGAGAGACGGATAAAGGTTGGAAAAGGCAGTCCCAACCTAAAGACAGAGAGAATCAATACGGAGACCAAGAGATAGAAATATGAGGGATAAACCTCAGAGATAGACACAGACAAACGGATCGACAGAGAAAGACAGACATGGGGGGAAGCTGTGTGAGAGGCAGCAAGGAAGGGGCTGAGAGATTGCGATAAGGTGCAAAAAGGCTGGGGCAGAGAGAAAGGGAGACTGATGGAAAAGGCTTACTGAGAGAGACAGAGGCAGTAATATAGGGGGGAGCTGGGAAACTGAGATAATGGGTAAAAGGCTGAGACAGAGAGTGGGAATGAGCTAGTGCTAAAGGGGGAGAAGAAGGTCTGTAGAGACTAGGGCTGCTTGAAAGAGACAACAGAGTAAACGGCTTGACATGGTCCCACGACACATCGGCCCAACAAATTCTGACCCAACGCTCCAAGGAAGTGTAACAGAACGGGCTGGATAGGATGCAATGCTGCGTTTCTACATTCAGAACTATGCACCTAATCTACCTCCGCGCAGGCAGCTCTGGGAAGCCCAGTGCGGCTGCCCCTGTTTAGGAGAATTACATCTGCATTAAGAGTACATCAAAAGAATTTCAATGGATTAAAAAGCAGTCGCAGCTCCCTTTAAATGCCAGACGGTAATTGCTCCATCTCACCGTCTCTGCAAACATGCTTGTAAAACTATCCTACGGACTGCGTAAAGAGCTTTAGAACGCCACATGGTGGCAGATACGGGAGAATCTGCACAGCTGTACAAATGACAGATTACACCAGCGCACAACACCTGCATTATTCCCGTCCCTTTCATCTTCAATTTTATATTGATTTAAAAGTATATATTCCGATAGAGATATGAGTTTCTTCCCAAGGAATGTTCTGGGATATAATAGAGACAGTCTGTGCTAGATACACAAGTATTGCTAAGTCAGCTGAGAATTTTATATTCACAAAAACAGCCACAGGCCAGATTTGGGTTTTCATAAATATGTTTGTTTTGGGTTTTTTTTGCTAGTTTTGTCGAGCTGCATTTTTATTTGGTTTTAGTGATGTTACATTTAGGGTTTCCACCCGTTTTAAAATAAAAAAATGCTAATTTTGTGAACCGGCAGAAAATTATTCTTGTCCGAAAACTATAAATATTTTACTGAAGTGCTGGAGCGAATGCTGCCAAGTCGACATTCTTTCTTACAATTCAGGGACTTGATGTTAGGATGCTGGTTTGTATTTCACGTTCACTTTGATGATTCCCAATTTGCTTAACAGCTTAACTAGTATAAAAATAAATATAATAATAATAAAAAAAATCATGATGTCTGTTATCGCGTGTGTGTTTGCAACTACAGTATTACTTACTAGAGAGAGAGTTGTTGGGAATTCAAAGTAGATTCAAAGTGAATTTCAAATTTAAGGCCAATATATGTAAATTTCACTATGCTTCAAGTTGGGCGATTTTGGTCTAAAATTTGAATACCCCAAAAATGTCACTCACCCTGTTAGTTCCGCCAGGTAAGTTATCACTCGCATCTAGCTTTAGCAAATCAAGAGTCAATGCTTGCACAAGTATTGTAAACGTGCTCATATTGAGAGAACTTCGGTTTGTTTAAAGGACCACTATAGGCACCCAGACCACATCAGCTTAATGAAGTGGTCTGGGTGCCTGGTCCAGCTAGGTTTAACCCTTTTTTTTTATAAACATAGCAGTTTCAGAGAAACTGCTATGTTTATAAATGGGTTAATCCAGCCTCCAGTGGCTGTCTCTTGACAGCCGCTAGAGGCACTTGCGTGCTTCTCACTGTGAAAATCACAGTGAGAAGACGCCAGTGTCCATAGGAAAGCATTGTGAATGCTTTCCTATGGACTGGCTGAATGCGCACGCGGCTCCTACCGCGCATGCGCATTCAGCCGAAGAGGAGGAGAAGAGGGAGGAGAGAAGGAGGAGAGCTCCCCGCCTGGCGCTGGAGAAAGAGGTAAGTTTAACCCCTTCCTCTCCCCAGAGCCTGGAGGGAGGGGGTCCCTGAAGGTGGGGGCACCCTCAGGGCACTATAGTGCCAGGAAAACGAGTATGTTTTCCTGGCACTATAGTGGTCCTTTAAGCTGACCCTTGCCTCAATGTATGTCCTTCATAAATGGTATTGGTTCACCGAATATGATATTTCAACGCCAAGCATCATATCAATTTGAGATATTTTTCAGAAATTGATATTATGTGAAGCAATATTTATTAGCTCCCGATAAGCCTTTTGCAGCGGTAATGTAATTGATCGATCTGATAAAAGGCTTATTGGTAGCTAATAACGGGCATTGGCTGAATTATAATTGAGGCTCACATGAGAGAATTTGTAGGGAACTAAGTGTAATTGCTTGGGACTGGCAACTGGACTAGCAGCAGGGACTAGTGACCAATGCTTGAAACAGCACGATGAGTTTCAAATATCAGCGGCTCTGGATTCAATTCCGTTTTGGGGATTTAAAAAAAAAATAATAATTCTGAAATGTTTTTAAATCTTGATTTCATCCAAAAGTAAGATATGATATAGATTCTTATTTATTAATGATATTTAAAACTGACGACTAACACTGCAGGGCTGCTGTTAGCAGGGTAAAAGCTAATATCAATTCTCCATTTATTTATCTATATCCAGCCCGCAAGCAAACACCATAACAAAAGTATTGACAAGGAATTACAACGTTTATGTGTAGATGTTCATTCACAAAACAAAGTGTGACCTAAACAACAACATTTTAGTCCATAATAAAGATGAGAAATATTTGATTTTATAGATTTATTTTTTTCCCAGTCTTGGCTTTTGGTAGACGTCTAACCATTTGATTGTCATTTCAGAACAGTTTGATGTAAAAACTTTGTGCAGTTTATAACTAAACAGTGGATAGCGGTGAACTGAAAACGAAGTTACATTTTATTTTTTTAATCAGCTAATTTGGCCTAAATTTGTACAAATATGTATCAAATTCCAAAGTAACAAAGTAACACAAATTGTTAAAAGCCACAGCCAGAGAAAAGTGCACTGTATTCAAGAAAAACATTAGACAAACTCAATAGAAATGAATCCAGGATGTGACATCCAAGTACAAAAAGAAAACTTTAAAATAAAATACAATGTTTTTGCCGCATTGTACGTAACCAATGTCTCATGGTCCAAACACTGAATGGATTTTATTCAACAAAACCCCTGAAACATGTAGGTTATTGGTTAATGACACTTTTGAGAAGGAAAAATTATCTACATTTTTTTCACAAATCGCCTACCAACTTGATCATGTGAATAGCCAGTCAAATAAAAAAATAACTGATGGAGTAAATATTTGTTAAAATCATGACCTTAAAATAACGTCTTTATGTTCTTTTGGAAAAATGTGTCGTCAGTTCTCCAATATCTCCACGGCGGGCGAAACCCATGCCGGCTGATAATGAATGATCCTTAATCCCATTCTCTGACTAATACACACCCATTAAACTGTATATGGATTTCAGATTTAGGCTTTGTGTGCACATATTAATATATATCTCAATCTATGTAAAAAAAATTAGTTTTTGTTTGTTTGTGTGTGTGTGTGTGTGTGTTTGTTTGGACCATCCTATAGAAGACGTACAGTATCACGCACAGTCACATTGCACAAATAACAGTTACGGTTTTTATTTATTTTCTGTGCCTGTGATTTTCCCATACATACTAAAACAGATTTCATATCACGATGGCGGTGTTATTTAATTTTCCTCCGCTCGAACTTTACAAAGCACACAATATAGCAGCAGCACACACAGGAAATTAAAACTAGGAACTAATAGTGCAGAATCCACTGGGGCAAAGGGTATTTTAAGGGACACTGTAGGCCTGTAGCCGCTTTATCGCATTGAAGTGGTTATAGTGTCTGGCGTCCCCATCGTATTGAAGTGGTTATAGTGTCTGGAGTCCCCATCGCATTGAAGTGGGTAGAGTCCCCTGGCACTGTCCTTCCAGTCAGTATTAAAGGGATTTTAATGTTTTAATGCTAAATAAAAGAGTCCCTAGCAGTCCCTCCCCTCCGTGCTGCTTGGCCTATTGCAATGTGTACGTCTGGAGCTGCAGTTCGGCCTCTTGCAATGTGTATGTCTGGAGCTGCAGCTCGGCCTATTGCAATGTGCATGTCTGGAGCTGCAGCTCCTGTAGCCCCTACATCCTTCTGGCCATGTTAAAAGGCATTGCCTCTGTTAGATGGGTTATATCACATGGGGTTTGTGTTTTACACTGGGAGTTATAGCAGCTGATAGGTATTTTGTGAGTTTTGTGCTAAAATAGATGACCTGGAAGAATTCCTAATTTGTAATTCTTTCCTTCTATTATTTTATTTCATGCTAAAATGTGCAATTCTCCTGTAGATTGTCACCAATTTTCAGCCTTTGTTCCATATAAAAGCTATATTTATAACTGTGTTATCTGTGCCCAGTGTCCGCTGATATCCCTGGCTGGGTTACCTATCTAAAGTCGGACCGCTGCCTTGACTGTTGTAAGATTTTCAGGCCTCCTGCTGCTGCCCCTTACCTGGGGCCACGTAACATATATTTCGATGTATACGGACATTAAACATGCGTGTGTGTGTGTGTATACAGAATTACTACAGTTAGTTTTTTATTCACGTTTTTCTCACAGCATTTCTCCCCCTATGATCATTTCCTTTTTTTTTTTCTTTCTTTTCCATAACCGGTTGACCTGGATTTCTTTCGGTTTATTTCGCTCTGTGGATTGGTTGTTTGTCCTTCCTTAGATGGACAGGATCCGAGGGAATTCTGTGCTGACGGAAGTGTTTTGGGATCATTCGATATATATATAAAAATACACAATTGAGAAACATTTCGATATGATGTGCCATCTGCAGATCTTTTTTTCCTTTCTTCCTTTTGCTGAGTTAGGTGAGCAAATTCTAAAAGCCTACGAGCTCTACGGGCTTTTCACCACATCCTGTTGGCATCTTTTGGAATATTGCTACATCCATATGTCTGTGCCCGCACTATAAAACCACTTGGCATGGATTACTTGCAAATGACTTGATGCTATAGCACCCACGCAGCCAGTGCCAGGCTGACCCAGTTTGTTTGAGATTGTGTTAGCATTATCTTGCACTAAGACATTGGACCTTTTTGAGTGACTCTAAGAAATTTGGGGAGGTGATTCGTGCCGGGGCATCCATCTTGCTCAGATACATCCCGTCCTTTTTAATGGAAGCTGATTGATCCTGTCAGCCTTGGAAAGATAAATTGGGGAAAGGGCGGCGACCTCGGGACAGGTAAATTAATGATTGTGCAGCATTTGCAAAAATAGTCCCTGATTAATATCTCCAAACTAAGGCAACGTTTGTAAAATGTAAAAATAATATGCAGGTTTTCAGAGAGATCAATAAAATGCAGGGGAAGAGACACGGTACAAAAATCCGAATCTGGTTGTTATATACATAAAGGGAACACGGGGCAGAGAGTGCTAACATAGAGTTATTCACTACAGTGGGAATCGTCCCAAACCAAAACCCAATACAAAGTCAATTTCACATTTGAGGCCAAATCAGATATGTGTTTAGTTTAATATAAAATTTGAAATTCCCTTTGAATTTTCATCCATTTTCTCTTTAGTAAACCACCCTGGAAACATTATAAATCAGTTTGTTTCAGGAAAGAATTCAGACACATGAAAAATAACCCCTTTTTAACCATTTACGCTGTCTTTATGACTATGTACATTTTTTTATAATTCATCAATTTATTCTGTGGATTTTAGATTTTTCTGTGGATCACAGTGCCATTTCTAAATAAAAACAGACTAGAATCAGTTTATGAAGGTAAATAGCATGAAACAACTGTCAGAGATGAAAGAACCATTGAAAGTGACTTCAAACTCGGCAACCAGGGAAGTTTAAAAAACAGATAAATACTGTATCGTATATAATGGTCTGACTGGCTCCTGCTACTATATATATTTGTGTTTTATAAATAGGTTGATCCCAAATGCAAAACACTATGTGCTCCTAGATTTTATTTTGTCTGCTAAATGCTATCAGTGTTTCTCAACCTTTTCCATAGAAGTACCCCTGCAGGTCTAAAAAAAATCCCCTGTTCAAGAAAGTAATTTTTATTGATTTAAACTCCGAATGAAATGTGTAGACACTGATATTTAAGTCGATCCCATATTAGAGAACAAGCCTGATAAACGATAGTAAAGAATATTTTTTGGTATTCAAAGCTGTTTATTGAGCAAGGCAAAAAGTATGCTTGAAAATGGAACAACCATATTGGACACGCAGGTCCTAACGTTAATGTCAATGCGAACATAGTAAACAGAGAGATACAGCTATATAGTTTTCTGTAATCCAGGCTAAATACCAGCGTAATGTGCATCGTTGGACAGTGATAGCAGAGACAGTGTCTTGACCAACTCCTTGCAACAGGAGGCAAGGTTGTTGCTCACTTGCAATAAAACATTAACCAGTAAACAGTACCTAACGGGTATAGAGCGTATGATGATTGTACGGCAATACGTATGCGGAGTATCTGTTGGCCACGGTGTCTGTGAGCAGATAAATTCCAGCCCTCCCATCTGTGTGTGGGGGCAATTGTAGAAGCTTAGAAAGGGAAAAATAAAGGATGAAGTCACAGCAAGGAAAATGAATGGGCCAATGGAAAAGAGAAAGATGGGGAGAAAAGGCGGTTGAAGGGGCAAAGGTGGAAAAGAGGGGGGGGGGGCAGAGGTTAGGAGCTAGCCCACCTGCCTGGAGTATGCTTCTGGTTGTTGGGGTTAAGCCATGTAGTGGTTAGGGTATCAAGGATGTATCGGTCAAGAGTGTGGTCCAGAAGCGGGATAGGAGTGATCCAACTCCTCTTATGCCAATGTCTCACCCCCCGACCCGCCACATAAGCCAACCACGGCCACCACCTCTCCACGTGCCTCTCCTCAGTTCCCAGCAGCGAGGCTTGCACAGACTTCGCCATGTATATCTCCTCCACCCTGTCCTTCCATTGTACCATCGTAGGGGTTGTGTCCTGCTTACAATGTAGCGGGGATCAAGGTTTTGGCAGCATTGAGCAGATGTCGAAGGATTTACTTTCTGTAAGCCGCAACAGTAGTTGACGTGTAGTGTAGAAGTACCGTTTCCATGTCGAAACATCCCGTATCACCAAGGATCTCCTCCATTTTCTCTTTTACCCCTTCCCAGAATGACACAATGCGCGAGCATTCCCACCATGTATGCGTTATCGTTCCTGGTCCCTCTTCGCACCTCCAGCAGACATTAGGCACAGCTGAGAAGATTCAATGCAGGCTGTCCAGAGATCTGTACCAAAACTCCAGAAACTTATAGTTGGTTTCCTGACATTTGGCACTAGAAGAACACTTGTGGTGGAGTATGAGTATCTTCTCCCACTGAGCCGCTGCCAACGACTTGTCCAGAATACGTTCCCATCGCCGCGGAAAGTGTCTTTATTCTCCAGATATCCGACGAGGAGGTGCTGGTATAGAAGGGACACTGCTCTATCCAGGGTGGTCGTGCTGTCACAAAACCCTTTGAACCATGTTAGGTGTAATGCATCCCTGTTCGTAAGCTTATGGTAAAAATGCATGATTTATGTGTATCGGAATGTTTGCAGGCTCAAATGGGATTGTGTGGTATGCGGGTCAATGTGCTTGGCGTTGGAGATAAATGGGGGGCTCTCCTGATGCTGCCCCAGGTCTTCAGAGTTTGGGCCACTGTAGAGGTGGGTCAAGATCCGCTTGTGCTGACCTTTTTAAATTCCACACTGCATGAGGAGGGAAGGGCACAGGTGACCTTTATCTAGTTCAACCCATTGTTTGTGTGTCGGGTGGGTATGCCATTCCAATATCCGCTGTAGGACCATCGCCTGGCGATATTTGTGTAGGTCAGGGAGTGCCAGGCCGCCCAATTCCCTTGGTAGGCAGAGTAGTTTGTGACGGAGTCTCGGCTGGCCTCCAATCCGAACGAAGCGTATCATAGCGAAGTAAGCCATAGGTAGAGCCAGAGGAAGTATTTGGTAGAGGTATAAGATCCGGGGCAGAAGTGGCTGAGGCAGGAGAAGCGGGTGCCATCTTGGAGTCGCGTGCCTCGCTGGTAGGCCTCAGCTGGGTCTGCAGGTATTCATCCATCAGCCCCGTCTGCGGCGATGTGGGAGCATCCCTGGGAGTCTGCGGGGGCTCCAGTCGTTTGTTGTGCCCCATGGGGTAGGTTTTCACTGCCGCAGGTAGCTATTAGAAGCCTAGTGGCGAGGAGCTTGGGTCTCAGGCGTAATTCGGACCTCAGACCACGCCCCCAAGAATATTTTTTTAACTATGACACCATTTGAATATTATGCAGGTAAGGAGAAGTGTATGAACTATTAATCTCAAGTATAAAAATGAAAATATGCACGCTTAATAGTTACACACAGAGGACACTGACACACAGGCACACAATTACTCACAGAGGACATTGACACACATTTACCCACAACTGAGACTAAAACACACGCACACAATTACTTACAGAGGACACTGACATACACAGTTACACACAGAGGACACTGACACTGAAACACACAGTTACACACAGAGAATACTGACACATACATCTACATACAGAGAAAACTGACACACACACACTCATTTATACAGCTAACACACATTCACTGACAGACACAGACGCATTCTCTCACACTCACTCATAAATTATTATTCTTATTTTTATTTATGTCCACTCAGCCTTTCCCTGGGGGCTAGAGTGACTACTGCCATCTTTATGGTCTTCTTGTTGTGCTCCGCCTCCCACGCACTCTGTTTAGTGATGCTGAGCCCGAGTGGTATTATAAACTGACTTGTGGGATCACTGCAGGATGCAATTCTTGTCTTCGGACACAGCACATTTGGGCCGAGTAGACCCAGAGAGGGCCCGTGCCTGCTCTGTCTTAGCACACAGCTGTCCCCCTCTTGGCGTACCTCCTGTTTGTAGTGAATGTACCAATGTGCTATAGGATATAAAATATATCCAAATTATGGCCTTTTCATATTAATGTGAAAATGTCTTTCAAAAATGTGTTAAAATGTGATTTAATTTGTATGTAATGGTAAAATTGATTGTAAAACAATTAGCAGCAACTTTTCAATGCATTTCTTGCAAAATTCTTATATGTCCATTTGAAAGGAAGATGTTTATTATCCCACTGCTAAAACGATCTGTCTACCCAGGTGTAATAACGTGCATATTCTGATTACCATACGTTTATGCAATATATTTCTTGGTGACGTGCTCCCAGTGTTTGGGGGGTTTTTTAATTTATTTTTACAGGTTTTTTTAAATTTTATTTTATAACATGTTATCAGTCATTTTCATTCTCTTTATCTTCTATGAGAAAGTAAGAAGCGAATGCAGGTCGGTGAACAGTGAACGTTATATTACAATAAAACTTTAAACCTCTTCACACCTTCATTTTGCACCATATTTACTAACTTGTGCAAAGTCTGGTATTACTTCTGGGCAGCTCAATACATTTATATCAGGGGATGAACTGTAAACAAAGGGTTAAAGCACTGTGATGATGATGTATTTAGGTAATAATTCCATTCAATTATTTATTTTACCTGCTATAGACTGAACGCTGTGTTATATGTTCGTGCCCTTACCATTATGGTGTCAACATTCACAAAACAAACCTTTTATTGACTATATTATCTGTTTAATGCTGCGATTGCTATTTATCCTGTTACAGTGCGATGTCCGACTCCTTCCAATGCTGGCCACTCTCAGCTCCTTTTAAAGCTTTTTCACGTATCAATGCCAGCTTGTGCCATCTGTCACGCCATGACTGTACATGGCACAACGCTCTGTGAGTTACCTGTGTCATTGTTAGCAGCAAATCCTCTATAGCCTCTATAACGCTGCCTCTCCCGGGTTGGACTGAGCCTTTCAGTTTGTTACTGTGCTCGATACGATCCAACTGCTGCTGTGCGAATTATGTCATTGACTTTGTCCTCCTGGAATATCCTTGTCCCCCTTTAATGCCGTTTACCTGTTGGCAGGTATTTGCCATAATTTTCTCAATCTGTGTAACGGGATGTAACCTGAGAGAGCATTATAGAAAAGTTACACTAAAACTTTACTACTTTAATTCTACGTGTCTGCTGTTTTTATTTACCCGATGTCTGCCTTCCTACCTCTTTCTTTACGTATATTTTTCTGTTTTAAAATGAGAACTATAAGGATTCGGGAAATGATCTGAAGATCTTGCATTTTATTTGTACTAGTTTTTGAGTGAATTTTTGTTTTGTGTTTATTAAGAATCTCTCTCTTTTTTTGTATTAATTTCTGACTTCCATATCGAATTCTTATTTTTTTTCCTGTTTTCTTTTTTTTACGCTTCCTTTGGCAGATTTGTAGCTACAGCAGCACCTTTATTAGTCGCCCCCTATTTCGCTTTGGATGAAGGAAATGCGGAGAGAGAAAAAAACGTTGCCGAAAAAGTGGTGAATCCATGGAACAGCAACCCAGCTGTGATGGTTGACACTGTACAGTATCTGAATTCAAGATCTGGTCGCTTACTGAAATAGGGTTTTGTGTCCGTTGACTTTCACAGCGCGCTTTGCCCAGTAATGTGGGTCCAGGTGGTTTCTTTACAATGCTGCAATACATTCAGCCATCCACCACTCAGCTCTCTCCTCATTCCACATTACACACGCAATAAAGGGTAGGGCTGTGAGCAGCTTGGAGTGAACAAGGCGTCTTTCTTTCAGTGCCGCAGCCCGCGGCATCGAGCCTTGCTTTTCATTTTCAGTTCCCCTGGAAGCAATGTTCTGCGCCTCTCAATGGGCCCTTGTTCCCCGGATGGAGCAAGGGGAAAAGTGAGAGGAGACAGGAAATGTCAGCCTTGACCCTTCCTCTGTGTTCTTTCTGGAGCATTGGGTTAGACGTAGCCACTGTCACATATATATAGAAACCCTAAAACTTCCCATCATGCATTGTGATGCCGAACACAGTCTGCTCTATAGCGTACACATGGCAATTTACGGATTTCCAAACAGTCTTCTTTTGGAGACTTTGTCTTTTCTTTATTTTCTACTGACTTGGCTCCGTTGACCACGTGTTAAAAATGTCAGACAGATAGCATTCTGTGTAATACGCTGGGAAAACATACCCTGTTGTTGGAAAAGCTTTAGATTGCAAATAAAAGCACAACTTTGTATTTTTTTTTATTTTATTTTTTTTTGCATGACAGCTCATGACAAAGAGGAGCTTCAGACTTCCTTCATTGCAGAAGAAAAACAAATCATCTAGCCTTCGCTAGCTCACCTGCCCTCGCACTGTCATTTCAGCATTCCTCATTTGTCCAGTCTGGTTTGTCTAGACTCGTTGATCCAGTAATAAATGGTTTGGGTTCTGTGACGGGAAACGTGTATCTTGGTTTATGACCACTTTCAAAAACAGATCCTGAATCTCTTGGTGTTGTTCTTTTTTAATAACTTTGACTGTTTCTCTTAAATATAACTTACAAAAGTCTCCAGAACACGTATAAAGCAGATTACACACACGCTAGTGATCGTGGTCATCAAAGTGCTCAAATACGAGATTTCACATACTACACCATTTTTATTTGAAGCATTTTTATGTAACATTTTTATGTAACAAATGTGAAATATGAAGCAAATAGGGGGAAAAATTCAAGGAACACTCTGCTCCATAACCACTTCATTGGAATGAAGGCTTTATGGTGGTAGGAGGTCCCTGGTGCCAACTTACCTTCATGGGTTAAAGCGATTGATTGGCTTGGAGTGTCAGCTGACTATCTCAGCCAGTCAATGGCGCCCCCGGCTGAGGCTTCCTGTGTCAAGAATGTCAGAGAAGTGGAAAGGCAATGGCACAGCCAACCATCTACTTATGTGTTTGTTTGTTTGTTTTTGTTTTTTTGTTTATGAACTTTAATCAAACACTTTTTTTTTTTTTAACTTTAATCAAACAACTTTTTTTTTTCTTTTCTTTCTCCTTAAAAAACTACTTTCTCACCCTCGTTTTCACATTTAAATAATTTAAATGGACTCATCACCTTTATAACATCACTCCCATACTCTTGAATCCTAATTTTGAAAAGTGATTTTAAAAATTGTCTCTGATTGGCCAATTACACTTTTGGCGCAATTTTCAAATTAACATAGCCCTATTTAAACAACCCCTGCCAGGTTACTACTTTTATCCCATTCTGAAGAAGCCACTTATGGTGAAATGCGTTTATGGTTATTAATTCTGTATTTTACTGTGTATTTTAGATCAATAAAAGTTTTTTGGCTACTTTATTGTACCAATCCTCTTTTTATTGCACTCTTTATGCACTTTAAACAACTTTTTTTACCTATTCCTGGCATTTTAACCTTTCCTGGTTACTTTTACTTCCACTGGCAATTTTAAAGTTCCAGTACTCCAAGAAATCCTAGGTGGGGATCATACCACCGGCGCCTATCCATAGAGCAGTACCTCTGCTCTATCTTTGTGAGTATTATTTTATTTTCTCTACTACTCTCTTAACCTATCACAATTGAGAGCACCATTGCTGCTTTTTATTCTTCTATATTGGAGCCTTGGATCACCAGACGGTGCTGACGGACGTATCGCCGCTACATATCCTATAAGTGGGGATTATACCGCTGTACGGTATCCACACCAGAGCTGGCCATAGCTCCCTCAAATGTGAGTTTTTTACCTCTTCTTATCTGCACATTGAACCACATCAAAATTGAGAGCACTATTGTTGCTTTCTGTCTTTCTTTTCCGAGTTCTGGACTACCAGACGGTGTTGACGGAGACCCCCTCCCTACATATCCCATAAGCGGGGATTATACCGCTGTACGCAATCCACACCAGAGCTGGCCATAGCTCTCTTGAATGTGAGTTCTTTACTTTTTGTTACCTATCACACCCTGAACTTTCATACTATACCATTAGTCGCCTCTACCTCTCTTGTATTTACATATACGGAACGGTCTACACTAGACGCATCCACAGAGGAACTCTATCAAGTATCCTAGACCATCTATTGGCACCCTAGCAATACTTTACTGGACTATCTACCCTTATTTGGCACAGCCCTTCCATATCTTTTAGAGCTAAACAGTGCTGGATTCAAGACCAGTTTTCACCAGTTTCACAAGTTTTCCTTTAAAGCTTTTTCTACAATATACAATAAACTGACTATAATCGATGGGCAGTTGGTTAACAACCATAGATTCTGTGCAGACTGCCTACAGGTTCAGCCAACCTGACAGTATGTACCTTCACTTGCTTGGCACTCCCTCCAAGCCCACAGTCTTCTTTTATTTTATTTTACAGTAGAGGTTCATTATACAACTATATGTACACAAAAACAGAATTGTACATCATTTCATCCCAGTATTGGACCGGGCTCAGGAGCATTCATAAATCCCACACCGCATCATGCGCGTTTAGAATTTCTCCAGTATTTGCAATGTATGCCCAAACTTGGCCGGCAAATTATGTCAATTTATGCGAGTAAAAAAATATAAAATTAGAACTATAATTTTTGTAATAAAAATTTGACACACCCAATAGCTATTTTTTGGTCCTATTAAATTCAGACAAGTGACAGATCCTTGTTAAATTATATTAGTTCAAATCACCACATAGTAACTTTATAATAACCAACAAATTATATAGTAGTGCTCTCTTGATCTCTACATATGCCTGTACTTCTTCTATCTAGAATATCTGCATATTTTATCACCGACATTGATGCTTTTAAAGGTACAGTACATTTGGGTACCTCCCATCACCTACTGACGCCACAAATTTAGAACAAAGTGCTTATAAATCTAAGAGTTGTCATTGGAAAAACAAGGCCAGCAGTTTTAGTGATCTGACTATAATCTCCTTAGAATGTAATCTCAGTGTATAATAATGCAGTTACTTACATTGTCATTCAATAAACTCAGAATTTTTACAAAATTAAATCCAAACAGAAGAACTGGCAAACATAGCTGATCTCAAAAACAAGTCCAACTATACCATACTTACAGTTTACCGATTTTTACCTTGGTTTTGCCATTAGGAATTCACAGAAAGTCTGAGTTTATTAAATATCCCCCTTAAAGATGACATTGCAACTAATCTTCAGAATAAAACATTTTCCATTTTGAATGAATATTAGCTGTCATTGAAACATCACTATTTAATTTGAATGCCCAGACGAACCAAATTAAAAATAAGTCCTTGTCCTACATTCTGAAACCCAGTAAAGAGTTTTGTTAGTGTAAGCGAGCACAAAGGCGATTCATTCCAGAAATTATTATGTTTGTAACTCTTTGTATTGGAAGTTTTTCCCCCCTAAATTGGAAGGTATGTTGGGAATAGGTCATATGCTGTGTGTTGTGGGGAATAGAAAATCCACATTGCTAAATTAGGATCGAAAACTCTCTGCCGACATCATCACGAGCAGTCCTTTTGTCTAAAATTCCACTGGAAACTGTTAGACGATTACATTTATTCTCAAATGTCAACAGAGTATGTACAAATTAGTGATAACCACAGTATAAACTAAAATTCTAACAAATATATTCAGGTTTATTCACTCCGTAAATTTAAAATTATAAAACTTCTCCAATGTCTGTAGACATTCTGTAATGGGATTTTAGTGTACTCATTCTATAATGGGATTGGATTGTACTCATTCTATAGACATTCTATAATGGGATTGGAGTGTACTCATTCTATAGACATTCTATAATGGGATTGGAGCCTACTCATTCTACAGACATTCTATAATGGGATTGGAGTGTACTCATTCTACAGACATTCTATAATGGGATTGGAGTGTACTCATTCTACAGACATTCTATAATGGGATTGGAGTCTACTCATTCTACAGACATTCTATAATGGGATTGGAGTGTACTCATTCTACAGACATTCTATAATGGGATTGGAGTCTACTCATTCTACAGACATTCTATATTGGGATTGGAGTGTACTCATTCTACAGACATTCTATAATGGGATTGGAGTGTACTCATTCTACAGACATTCTATAATGGGATTGGAGTGTACTCATTCTACAGACATTCTATAATGGGATTGGAGTCTACTCATTCTACAGACATTCTATAATGGGATTGGAGTGTACTCATTCTACAGACATTCTATAATGGGATTGGAGTCTACTCATTCTACAGACATTCTATATTGGGATTGGAGTGTACTCATTCTACAGACATTCTATAATGGGATTGGAGTGTACTCATTCTATAGACATTCTATAATGGGATTGGAGTGTACTCATTCTATAGATATTCTATAATGGGATTGGAGTGTACTCATTCTATAGACATTCTATAATGGGATTGGAGTGTACTCATTCTATAGACATTCTATATTGGGATTGGAGTGTACTCATTCTATAGACATTCTATAATGGGATTGGAGTCTACTCATTTTATAGACATTCTATAATGGGATTGGAGTGTACTCATTCTATAGACATTCTATAATGGGATTGGAGTGTACTCATTCTACAGACATTCTATAATGGGACTGGAGTGTACTCATTCTACAGACATTCTATAATGGGATTGGAGTGTACTCATTCTACAGACATTCTATAATGGGATTGGAGTGTACTCATTCTACAGACATTCTATAATGGGATTGGAGTCTACTCATTCTATAATGGGATTGGAGTCTATTCTATAATGGGATTGCAGTGTACTCTTTCTACAGACATTCTATAATGGGATTGGAGTGTACTCATTCTATAGACGTTCTATATTGGGATTGGAGTGCACTCATTCTACAGACATTCTATATTGGGATTGGAGTGTACTCATTCTATAGACATTCTTTTATGGGATTGCAGTGTACACATTCTATAGACATTCTATAATTATTGGAGTGTACTCATTCTACAGACATTCTATAATGGGATTGGAGTGTACTCATTCTATAGACATTCTATAATGGGATTGGAGTGTACTCATTCTATAGATATTCTATAATGGGATTGGAGTGTACTCATTCTATAGACATTCTATAATGGGATTGGAGTGTACTCATTCTATAGACATTCTATATTGGGATTGGAGTGTACTCATTCTATAGACATTCTATAATGGGATTGGAGTCTACTCATTTTATAGACATTCTATAATGGGATTGGAGTGTACTCATTCTATAGACATTCTATAATGGGATTGGAGTGTACTCATTCTACAGACATTCTATAATGGGACTGGAGTGTACTCATTCTACAGACATTCTATAATGGGATTGGAGTGTACTCATTCTACAGACATTCTATAATGGGATTGGAGTGTACTCATTCTACAGACATTCTATAATGGGATTGGAGTGTACTCATTCTACAGACATTCTATAATGGGATTGGATTCTACTCATTCTATAGACATTCTATAATGGGATTGCAGTGTACTCTTTCTACAGACATTCTATAATGGGATTGGAGTGTACTCATTCTATAGACGTTCTATATTGGGATTGGAGTGCACTCATTCTACAGACATTCTATATTGGGATTGGAGTGTACTCATTCTATAGACATTCTTTTATGGGATTGCAGTGTACACATTCTATAGACATTCTATAATTATTGGAGTGTACTCATTCTACAGACATTCTATATTGGGATTGGAGTGTACTCATTCTACAGACATTCTATATTGGGATTGGAGGGATTGGAGTGTACTCATTCTATAGACATTCTATAATGGGATTGGAGTGTACTCATTCTACAGACATTCTATAATGGGATTGGAGTCTACTCATTCTATAGACATTCTATAATGGGATTGGAGTCTACTCATTCTATAGACATTCTATAATGGGATTGGAGTCTACTCATTCTATAGACATTCTATTATTGGATTGCAGTGTACTCATTCTACAGACATTCAATATTGGGATTGGAGTGTACTCATTCTATAGACATTCTGTAATGGGATTGGAGTGTACTCATTCTATAGACATTCTATAATGGGATTGGAGTGTACTGATTCTACAGACATTCTATATTGGGATTGGAGTGTACTCATTCTACAGACATTCTATATTGGGATTGGAGTGTACTCATTCTATAGACATTCTATTATGGGATTGCAGTGTACACATTCTACAGACATTCTATATTGGGATTGGAGTGTACTCATTCTATAGACATTCTATAATGGGATTGGAGTGTACTCATTATACAGACATTCTATATTGGGATTGGAGTGTACTCATTCTACAGGCATTCTATAATGGGATTGGAGTGTACTCATTCTATAGACGTTCTATATTGGGATTGGAGTGCACTCATTCTACAGACATTCTATATTGGGATTGGAGTGTACTCATTCTATAGACATTCTTTTATGGGATTGCAGTGTACACATTCTACAGACATTCTATATTGGGATTGCAGTGTACTCATTCTATAGACATTCTATAATGGGATTGGAGTGTACTCATTATACAGACATTCTATATTGGGATTGGAGTGTACTCATTCTACAGGCATTCTATATTGGGATTGGTGTGCACTCATTCTACAGGCATTCTATAATGGGATTGGAGTGTACTCATTCTATAGACATTCTATATTGGGATTGGAGTGCACTCATTCTACAGACATTCTATATTGGGATTGGAGTGTACTCATTCTATAGACATTCTATAATGGGATTGGAGTGTACTCATTCTAAAGACATTCTATATTGGGATTGGAGTGTACTCATTCTACAGGCATTCTATAATGGGATTGGAGTGTACTCATTCTATAGACATTCTATATTGGGATTGGAGTGCACTCATTCTACAGACATTCTATATTGGGATTGGAGTGTACTCATTCTATAGACATTCTATAATGGGATTGGAGTGTACTCATTCTATAGACATTCTTTTATGGGATTGCAGTGTACACATTCTACAGACATTCTATATTGGGATTGCAGTGTACTCTTTCTATAGACATTCTATATTGGGATTGGAGTGTACTCATTATACAGACATTCTATATTGGGATTGGAGTGCACTCATTCTACAGGCATTCTATAATGGGATTGGAGTGTACTCATTATACAGACATTCTATATTGGGATTGGAGTGCACTCATTCTATAGACATTCTATAATGGGATTGGAGTGTACTCATTCTACAGACATTCTATATTGGGATTGGAGTGTACTCATTCTATAGATATTCTATAATGGGATTGGAGTGCACTCATTCTATAGACATTCTATAATGGGATTGGAGTGTACTCATTCTATAATGGGATTGGAGTGTACTCATTCTAAAGACATTCTATAATGGGATTGGAGTGTACTCATTCTATAGACATTCTATAATGGGATTGGTGTGTACTCATTCTATAGACATTCTATAATTGGATTGCAGTGTACTCATTTTAAAGATGCTATATAATGGTATTGCGAATGTGTTATTGTTGTGTGCTCATTAGACGTTCTATGATAATATTGGGGTTTGTCATTCTATTGATGCTCTATGACCGTATTGGGGTGTGCCTATTCTATATACATTCTATGATAGTATGGGGGGTGCTCATTCTATAGACGTTCTATGACAATATTGGGTTGTGCTCATTCTATAGACGTTCTATGATAATATTGGGGTGTACTCATTCTATGATAATATTGGGGTGTACTCATTCTATAGATGTTCTATGATAATATTGGGGTGTACTCATTCTATGATAATATGGGGGTGTACTCATTCTATAGATGTTCAGTAATGGTACTGGGAGTGTATTGATAGTATGGGGGGGTGCTCATTCTTTAGACATTCTATGACAGTGTTGGGGTGTGCTCATTCTATAGATGTTCTATGATAATATTGGGGTTTGTTCATTCTCTGATAATATTGGTATGTGTTCATTATATGATAATATTGGGTGTGCTCATTCTGTAGACGTTCTATGATAATATTGGGGTGTGCTCATTCTATGATTGTATTGGAGTGTGCTCATTTTATAGACGTTCTATGATAATATTGGGGTGTACTCATTCTATGATAATATTGGGGTGTACTCATTCTATAGACGTTCTATGATAATATTGGTGTGTACTCATTCTATGATAATATTGGGGTGTACTCATTCTATAGATGTTCAGTAATGGTACTGGGAGTGTATTGGGGGATTGGTGCTCTTTGTCTTGAAATGATTTTCATTTAGTGCCCTCAGTGGTCGTTCTGCAGTTTGTTTGGACTAGGTAGGAGCAGGGAGGTGAGCCTGTCGGTGCCGATATGGAGGAGGTAGCATAACAGAACTTGAACATCTGCGGTAACCACACAGAGACCTAATTAGGAATTCAGACAACATGGGAATATGAAAAGCAGTGAGTCTTGTTAATTTGAATTACTTCGCTGTGCTACATGCTCTAATTAGAAATTCAGTATTAATTCCGGTGCTTGTACAGGGATCGTGATTCTCAGCCTGTATTATCTGTTTTCTAGTATACGGGACAGATACTGGGGGAGCTGGACGCCATGTTTGTGGATTTAATTTCCCATAATGCTCCTTGGTCAAACATCATGGGGAATATAATTCATAAACGTTTGCAGAGTTCGTATTACCCAGCATTGCGTTAGGAAGTCTGTAAAAATGGACAGAAGGAATCTTGCCATAAAGAGTGATAGAAAGATTGAAATTTGTTTTATTTTATATCTGATCAAACCAGAACCTGGTTGAAACACGTTATTCTTGTCCCTGTAATGGCTCTCAGCCATAAATCCTGAATCAGTGTCTTTATATCAGTATGCTGGTTACCAGAGGCGTAACAGGAAACCACGAGGCAACGGTGCAAAATTGCCCTTGGCTCCCATCCCCATACATTTACCCCACACCGCATATGGCCCCCCAAACATGCAGACAAACAGATACACACACAGACACCCACAGACACACATACATGTAGACACACACATACACACAAACACACATACAGACACACATACATACAAATACACACACATACACACAGAGATACATACACACACACACATACATACACACAGACATGTAGACACACACACACACATACACACATACAGACATACATACAGATACGCACACAGATATACTGAAACAGACATTCTCTATCACACACACAAATGTTAAAAACATTTATAGTGACTTACACGGGGTCCAGTGGCTGCCTCACGCTGATGGGAGACAGAGCTCCCACTCTGACTCCCTCCTCTCCTCCTGCACAGCGCTCTGTTGTGACGGCTTCTTCCCAGCTCTGACATCATCACTGGGGCCCAGTCGCGCTCTTAAAGCGCCGCAGCGCTGACCGGGCCGCAGGAAATCCATTGCCGTCGGGTGGCCCCAAGAGCATGGCCACCCGATGGGCTCCTTCAATGCGGCCCGGCGGTTTCTCTGCATGGTTGGGCCGCACCAAAATGCCCAGGTCGCAGGGGTCTAAAGGGCGGCCGGGCACCCTGGAATCATGGTCGCAGCTGCGACCGCGGTAGTTCTGCCAGTGCTGGTTACAGATCACCCACACAATCCGTGTTTTGAGCAAATATTCGCCCTGCGCTTTATTAACTAAACACCGAATTGTGGTGAACGTATAAACAAAGCTGTGACTGTCGCAAAAGTTGAGAATTTTTCAAACTCTGGCAAACAAAGAAAAAAATATAGAATTTCACACCACATAGTAAACATATTGTATGTGATGGACCTTAAAAAAAAAAAAAACAAGTTCATGATCCATCACCCAAACTATGTATAAGATAAAAATGGTGTCTGTGCGTAATATGCTGCATATCTAAATGCCACTAATGAACATCGGTGAAATGTCACGTGATCGGTCCGTATAGCTAATTTAAGGCAGTTGAAAGGCTGAATGTGACTCTTGACCCCACTGTTGTTTGTACGTATGGCAGCAAAGGAACCTAAACAAGGCTCACATTGAACATGAGCAAAAAAGGTCAAAGATCATGTATGACCTGAGGCTCAGCTTGTGGAAACTAATGTTGGTAAACGAGAGGAACTTTTTCTGCCCTCAGTTTCTTTGTATTGCGTTTTGCATTGTGTATAGTGATAAAATGTTCTCCTAGAACATGACCCAAAGGGCCGAGTGCTGAAAGGGGGTCAGTCAGTGCGGATATGCCATGGGTTTTCAAGGTGATCACATCGGTAACAATAGCGCACATGCCCATGAACCCACACATACTTCTTCTATGCTCCTGTTACCTTCAACACTGGGTCTGGAGGTGTTTTTATCACATTTGGATATTCATGGTTACAATAGCTGAAATGTTTATGGCAGCTTGTCCCCTGATTGTGAAGTAGAGAAGGAAGCTTTACCTTTTTTATGGCATGATTGGAAATTGTTTTAGGTCAAAAGCAGAAAAAGAAATGGGTGAAAGATTGAGTGTAAAGGGGTAACTGTAGGAGTAACCTCGGTAATGGGTGAAAGATTGAGTGTAAAGGGGTAACTGTAGGAGTAACCTCGGTAATGGGTGAAAGATTGAGTGTAAAGGGGTAACTGTAGGAGTAACCTCGGTAATGGGTGAAAGATTGAGTGTAAGGGGTAACTGTAGGAGTAACCTCGGTAATGGGTGAAAGATTGAGTGTAAAGGGGTAACTGTAGGAGTAACCTCGGTAATGGGTGAAAGATTGAGTGTAAAGGGGTAACTGTAGGAGTAACCTCGGTAATGGGTGAAAGATTGAGTGTAAAGGGGTAACTGTAGGAGTAACCTGTAACGGGTCCTCGTAGGCTCCAATGGTCCTGCCAGTGCTTGTGACTCGCTGCTGCTACATTGCTTGAGAACATCAGCTGACCGCTCCAATGGCTGCAATGCTGTGTGTGAAAAATGCCCAGAATTTGCATTATCCAGACGAGAACTCTTCTTCCAAGCGGGATAATGACGCCCTAATGACACAGCCGACACAGCTAAGGGTCAAACTCTGTATGTGCAGTGTTTCATACTAAAATATTGCGCACACAGACTCCAGGCACCATGACTATTTCAAATCGCTGAAGTGGTCATGGTACTTATAGTATCCCTTGAAATGGGAGCAGTCACTGCTTTGGAAACCACACAAATGAATAATAAATCACCTATAACTAATGTTAACCCTATTTTCACAAGCTGCTCCAATTTCAATTACACTCAGATAAAAATTATAGCAAATGACATCACAATCTAGTTCAATCAATGTGTCAGGTTACCTCTGGATGGTTTATTACGGAAAGGACTCTACTGACATCACAGCTCACCCCACCTGACTTTACAGCTTTCTGCAGCCGAGTCCACAGCCGAAATCTCTCTCTATATTCAGTGTACCTTGTTCTTTAGCGCCTCTTCATTCCTGGAACCCCTGCCTTGACTAGTTTAATTACTTTATTGGAATTTTCCTTTCTAGAATCTGTAGCTTAGCAATCGCATTCTATGAATATGCGCCGAATTAATAATGGTCTGGTTCACCCCTTCATAATATATAAAGAGGGCTGCAAATACATGCTCTAATTCCCTCCGATCTGCGCTTTGCACATTTCAAACACGTTTCTTCACAGTTAGAAACCTAGCCGTCCACATGCCTTTCTCGAATAAGAGAGAGTCCATATGAAATGGTTTTCCGTATTCTAAGTGTGAGTGGGCTCGTACCTCTTGTCTGTCTGTTTTATGTCTGGCAGGTAACGCTTTGATCTTTTCCAGAAATTCCACCTCGGCACGTCACTAAATAACACACCAAATATTTTATTTTAATCTTTGCTTATTAATAAATGCAAACCACAATGTCCCGTTTGGCAGTTTTCCTCTTATTTTCTATGTGTGAAAAATATAGATTATTTTTATACATCTTTACATAAAAAATTTTTTTTTTTTTTTTTAAAAGACTTCTTAGTTTTCTTCAAACAATTAAACAGAAAATACTTGTCAGTTAATTAGCTTGAAAAACTACATTTGGGATTTTTATTTCATAAACAGAAATAGCTTTTTGCAGTTGCTGAAGAAAAGGGGCTATGCAGTGGACATTCTTGACTCTTTTCAGCAGTGCAGTAAAGCAAGGCTGAAAGGCATGCACAAATATGACAGAGCCAACAGAGAAATTCTTTGATTGCAGATAATAAACCGTGATGTGTGTGTAATAAGCGGAGTTGCAAAGAAACCACTTCTGAAAAACCACCGGCAACCACATCAATGAGTGTAGACCTATGACTGCTCTTCATTTCAAGATAATTTCCTTTTAAGTTAAGGTTTATAACCCGTCCTTCGCCTCTTTGCTGTTTAGCACAAAAAAAAACAACATTGTGTTAATATTGCTGTGCCTCGAAGACCACAGGGTCTTTCTGTGTGCTTACCACGGGTTTCGGAGTCAGAGACATTTTACTACAATGGGGTTATTCAATAAACACTAAATTGTAGTGAATTTAATCGAAGGGTAAAACATACACGAAAATAGCGGAATGGCGAAAAATGTTCAAACTCCACGGTTTCACCGTTTAATCCAGAAGCTGCGATTTGGTTTTCACTTCACCACAATCCCCTGTTTGATGGATAAAGCCTAAAGGAAGGGAATTCTCTAAATTTCAAAACTGGCGATTGTGGAATATTAGCAAAATTCAGACGTTGAGCTGCAGCGTCCTTTCTGAATGTTCCGTAACGCGTGGCTTAGGAAATAAACTCCAAATGGTAACGTGTCATAACCTCATGGTGAATCCACTAAACTGAGAGGGAGCATTGGCCGGTGCCTCTTCGGCTACATACTGAAGTGGGATTGATGGTTTCTCGTATAACTTGGCGCAGATCTGATGGCTTCTTAGATATTTGGTGATACAGATATTTGTAAAGTACCATTTAGAGTTAAATGGAACTCTCTCTGTACATTGTAACAGCCTTAATAGACACACAGCACATGTCACTAGCAATAAGCGCCGCTTAGGCAGAGCCTGTGGCTCAGTGGGACTAAAAAGCTCTTTACAACTACATAAGAGGGCATTTAAAGGAACGGCAGATTTAAAAATGAAAAATCTCATATTAAAGTTATTTTATATATATAAATATATATATATATATATTTTTTCTTAAAAACTCTGGGAGAAGCAGTTTAAAGAAGATGCAAAGCTTTTTACAAAGCTGTCCCGGTGTTCTGTGCAATTGACAGTGCGCAGACGCTGTTTTTTGGTTTTTTTGGCGGACAGAAAACTCTGGTTACTTTTGACCCTTATAGGGTATAGAACCATACGGCTAATAGTAGCTCCAGGGTCTGTGACGGCTTCTAGAAGCTGCCGTAGATCCGATAAAAAACAAAAATGATACATCATCCCTGTATCTGGATTCACCCAGAGATCCAATGAGCAATCCTTCTTAAATATGAATTAGTTAATTTAAATTATTTTAAAGTCCGTCTGAATGAAATGGCAATAATGCTCACGTTTGGTTCATATCAGCTCATTTTGGCTATTTAATATTCGACTAGTCGCTATTCTTCATTTTCACACTGAAACTGCATTATGTACCTGTGACCTCTCCTGATTCACTGATTACCGATAACCAGGGTCTATAGACCCCAAAGTTTAATTATGCAGTCACGAAGGATCGTTCATTATTTATTGTGAGAAATTGTATTTGTAGATAAGTACATACTGTCAGATTTCTAATTTTTGGTGTTTTAGAGAATATATATATATCCATAAACATTGTTTGCCTATATCATATTGTCAAATATCAAGCACAGGCATATGAAGTCATTCATACTGCGCCGAGGGAGCTGGGTATTGTGTTATAATATAATAAGAATATCTATGATATTCTCAATAACTAGAAAGATTTACAGACAGATCTCTAAAAACAAAGTGACAAAACAAAAAAACCATCCGCAATGCAAACTGTACCTTATTTTCAATGAATGCTCAGTTAATTAGCAAAACAAATTCAAACAACTCCGTTTATTAATCTCCTGTAAATCTGTGATATGTGGCCAGACTCCAGTGTCTTATTGGGATTTCATATATAACAATGTGAGAAATTGTATTATTATTATTATTATTATTATTATTATTATTATTATAAGCATTTATATATATCGCCAACATATTCTGCAGCACTTTACAATTCTACAAAAGGGAATATTTGAGAGGTGAAGAAAACTCAAACAAGTTTACAATCTATGAGGATTTGAGGTAGGTGGGTATATGTGTCATTAGGTGTCTCACCATAAGACACTTACTGGTGAGGCTGTAACCCGCCAATATGTAACTTTAACGTTTGTTTTAGTTGCACTGTTTAGTAGATATATCTGCAGACAGACCCTTCTTTCATCAGGAAGAATGATCAATTGTTACCCCATAGACCCGTGTCCACCAAGGGGGTTTATGGAATAAGTCGGTTATCCCCCAGTAATAGTTCTAGATAAACTGATAGCAGTTACCACGGCAGTCGTCAGTTTACATACAGCCCAATTCGCTCTTCAGTGGTCCGTGGCTCGGCTCTCTTTGTCGGAAGAGGACAATATGGTGTCATGCTGCTGCGTCTGAGCATTCTGGCTGTCTGATTGGCATTCTGAGGGGTTAGTACAAATCACTGCAGTTATTAGCCACCGTCAGAGCGGAGAGCGTGTGTGGGGTACATACAGTTGCAAGAAAAAGTATGTGAACCCTTTGGAATGATATGGATTTCTGCACAAATTGGTCATAAAATGTGATCTGATCATCATCTAAGTCACAACAATAGACAATCACAGTCTGCTTAAACTAATAACACACAAAGAATGGAATGTTGCCATGTTTTTATTGAACACACCATGTAAACATTCACAGTGCAGGTGGAAAAAGTATGTGAACCCTTGGTTTTAATAACTGGTTGAACCTCTTTTGGCAGCAATAACTTCAACCAAACGTTTCCTGTAGTTGTAGATCAGACGTGCACAACGGTCAGGAGTAATTCTTGACCATTCCTCTTTATGTAAGCCATCAACTGTGGCACTTTGTAATCAATAAGATTGGTTTTATTTTTGTAATTAATAAAATTGTTTTTTACCTTTGTAATCAATAATCAATAAGATAATTTTTTTTACCTTTAGTTGTAGATTGCTTTTAATGTTTTGTTTGCTTTTTTTATTGTTTTTTTTCACCCTGGTTTTTGTCAGCAGCAATAGCGATGTGTGAAAGTTTGAACATTGATGGGCTTGCGTCTGCTTTTCATCCAATAATATTAACTTTTATATATTACAATGCTGGTTTACAGAAGTGGAGGCCAATTTGCAGTTCCAGGTCTCTGGTTGGTTCTGGCTTCGCTGCCATCAGCTCGACTTACATCCAACCATAAAGACCCTCTGGTTACTTCCTGTACCTGCTGTGTGTGACCCCCAGAGCCCCTGGAAGGGGGCAAGGGGTGGGCTCTTCTCATTACCAGCAGTTAAAGGGAGAAGGTGGAAAATGCTTGTAAAAAGTGATTTGTAGCACATGCTTGTAAATCTAAAGGCTTTTAGTCCTGTGTTTGGGCCATTTGTAATGGTCTCAGGATAGAGGTCTGTTTATACGGATCATGAAATGTTTGCATTCTGTTCACTCACACAGCCCTTCCTAACGTGCTCCACCTGGTCTCTGAGCTGTACAGTGGTCTACCACGGGAGCTGGAGAAACAGCTGGGGGGCCTGAGTGGGATGTAGATCTTTTACGAGAATGATTGGTTATCAGATCTTCTCCAACAGCCAATGACCGCGCAGCTTTATCCTAGCCATGTATATATTTTATTACAATGTATACAGACAGCATTTTACAAATGAACAGAGGTGACATTCCCTTATATTAACTTTATAGCGGGTTTAGTCAGATCAGGTAAAAACCGTTACATGGCGCTCAGAATGTAATCTGTTGCTGTGTCTCACAGACCTTAGTAAATCTAGATTAGAATGTAGATTGTCAGTTAGCAGACATCCCAACATACAAACATGCATTTCAGTGAGGTGGCTTCAACAGCTACTGCACCACTACCTCCCCCCCCTCCCACACACACTTACAGCCACCAAACATGTATGAGCACCTTGACACACACACAAACTGACACACAGATACACACATTGCAACAGACACAGAGATACACACACCGGCGCATACACACACACTGGCACACAGATACACACATTGTAACACAGATACACACACTGGTGCATAAACACACACACTGACACACAGATACACTCATTGTAACACAGATACACACACTGGTGCATAAACACACACACTGACACACAGATACACACATTGCAACACAGACTCAGATACACACACTGGCGCATAAACACACGCACTGACACACAGATACACACATTGCAACACAGACTCAGATACACACACTGGCACATACACTCAGATACAGACACTGACATAAAGATACACACATTGCAACACAAACACAGATACACACACTGGCACATACACTCAGATACAGACACTTACATACAGATACACACATTGCAACACACACACTGGCACACTGACATACAGATACACACATTGCAACACACTCTCAGATAAACACACTGGCACATATACTCAGGTACCCACACTGACTTACAGTCACTGACAAACACACACACTCACTCAGGTACACACTTGCATATACACATACTAAAACATAAGCAATCTGACATTCACACACTGCATGTCACACTGTATATATTTGCAGCCATCCTCCTGTTAGCTTACCTTTATATCCAGGAGGGTGGCTTGCTTGGTGTTCTTGTTATGGCTGAGGCTGATGGGCGTGAGCATGCAGTAGCAGCCCTCTCCAGCCTCTCCTCTGGCTCAATGCTGCTGTGTGTGCCTCCGCTACCTCGAGCCTCATCCTTCCTCCCTCCATTCCTCCAGGGCGGCTCTCTGTGAAGCAGGAAGTGACAAGCTGTAACTTCCTCGCTGCCAGGATGATATTACAGTGGTTTGGCTGGCTCTTAAAGGGTCGTGGCATCCAAATGGGCCCCTGTTCAAGGAGTATTATCAGGGAAGGGGTCGCAGATCATATACAATATAATGGAAATTATACACAAACACTGTAAGGCACATTGTGTGTGTGATTTCTGGGATATTGTATAAGGCCCAGAGGAGGCGGGCTGAAAGCTAGCCGAATAGGAGGCATGTGTGGGTGTGGTGGGTGTAGGTGTCACAAGTGGGGGTGTCACTTAGGTTAGAGGTGGGGTGGGGTCATATAAATAGCAGTAATTTTGTTCCCTTACCTCAGCCATCTTAGAAATAACGGCTGGTAACATCTTCCCTGTGCTGCCTGTTGCCATTGCTTGTTCCACGGACAGGGCTATGGATATTGATTCAATCCTTGCTGCCCTCCGGGCTGAGGCCCTTCAAGATGGTGGCCGGCACCTGCAGTCTCAGCTGGCACGGGTGCAGGGTGCTGCGTTTATGGCTGCTCCCTCTTCCAGCAGCCATGGTGTCCAGCGGCGTTGTGCGCGCCCCCCTACCCGGTATAGCCCCTCACGGGAGGGTCGGGTGAGGGGCAGGAGCCCGGTTGCCGGCCCGCGCGTTTTGTCTCCTGCGGCCGCGGCCGGCGCTGCTCCCCGCGCTCCTAGCACCCAATCCCCGAGCGGACTTCGGCGAAGCCGGCAGGTGGCCGCACGACGGGCTAATGTGGACCACGCTGCTCAACACCTCCCAACCCCTCCGGTCTCGCGGGCTGTGAGAAGGGCGGCCGCAAGACCACAGGACAGGAGCTTGTGGGCGGTGCTACCCAGCCTGCGCGGGCAGAATCTCTGGTGATCCGGGGGCAGGTAACCCCCCTCTTCAGGACGGGTAAGTAGGGCGCAGGTCGGCAGGGCTGTCTCCAGAGGGGTGGGGGATTCAGGGGGCCGTGGCAGGGAGCCTATATCGCCTAATCCTCCAATCAGCCCCCCCCTCCCTCCCCACTCTGTCTCCCCTGGGCCTACACCTACCACTACGGCTGGTGTTATTCCACCTGCAGTTGGTCTCTTAACGGCTGGGACCCATTTTGTTTCCCCTGGGCCTACCCCTACCCTTCCCCCCCTCCTCAGCTGGCCCCCTCATGGCTGGGGCCCTTTCTGGACCCCCTGGGCCTGCCTCTGCGGATATATCTGCCCGATCAGCTGGGGCCCTTTCTGGATTCCCGGCCCCCCTTCACACCAGATTGATACTTACCTCTCCAGGCACTGCTGCAGAGGGGTCCCATTCTACCCCTCCTGGCCCTACCCCTGCTGGTTTCCCATCCACTTCCCCAGGTGCCTTGACGGCTGGGGTGGGTGGGCTGGGTTCTTTTTCACCTTTGTTATCTTCACAGATTAACCCTGGTCGTCTCACGGTGCGGTTTCTTGACGCTGTGACTGGTGCAGTTCCTCCTGCGGTCGCAGTTCCCGCAGGGCCGTTGCAACCTGGTGGCCAGGTTATGGTGCATCAAGGGCCGTCGCATCCAATCTCTGACGGTGAGTATACTGGGTTGCCGGGTTCCGGGTCTGGGGGTATTGGTGCAGTGGTCACACCCAAGTGGGAGACTTTATTACAAACCATGAGAAATGTCTTGCATTCTCTTGAAAAGGGCCCTCGTCCGGGGGTTCCAACCCCCTTGGCCCTGGACGATCAACTTCAGTCGGGTTGGACAGTTAGCGGGAATCACCCGGGGGTCA
This sequence comes from Pelobates cultripes, assembly GCA_933207985.1. Lineage (NCBI taxonomy): Eukaryota > Metazoa > Chordata > Amphibia > Anura > Pelobatidae > Pelobates > Pelobates cultripes. Next base: position 5,964,841 of record OW240916.1, read on the forward strand.
CGTCGTCGCCCTCGGCTGCCCCTAAGGGGCCCAGTGTCCCCCTGGAATCACTTCCACTGGCAGCGGAACTCGAGTCCCCTGGGGGGTCCGTTGGGGAAGCTGCCGCAATCTCTGGGTTAGGGGTTGCGCCCGCTGCGCATGGGGCGGCCTACATGTGCTGGTCTGGGCCGCTGGGCCTCCATTTGACTCCTGAATTGCGAGCCAAGGTAGACAAATGGGAATTTGTGGAGATTTTTTCGCTCCTCCCTATGGAAGATCTGCCTCGGGTCGATTCGGATGCAAAGGAGTCAGAAAAGGATAAGGAGAAGTTTAGGTATCGGAAGATACCTAAAACATTTGGAAATTGGATCAGGGCCTTTTCTATCCTGGCTAGTGTAATAGGCGAAAATACTCCTAACAAATGCTCTTCCCTGTTTTGCTACCAGGATATGATATGGAATGCGTGCCGGATTTATGGCGTGTTAGGCTGGTGGCGTTATGATGAGCAGTTCCGCCAACGCTTGGCAGTTCGCCCTTCCCTGGGTTGGGATCAAATGGATATCGGCTTGTGGTTGGCCATCATGACCCGCCGGCATCGCATCAAGTGGGTCTCTCGTCCTTTCTCGGGGGGGTGGCGCGGGGTCCTCACCAACAGCGTCGGCCAGTCAGCGCAGAACAGGCTGTTGTTGGCAGTATAACGACGGACAATGTAAATTCGGTTCAGGTTGTCGTTTCAAACATGAGTGTTCTGGGTGCAGCGGGTCACACCCCGCTTCCAGATGCTTTAAGCGGGGCAAGGTTAGCGACAAAGGGGAGGCCATGGGCGCTAAGAGCGAAGACGCCGGTGGACGTCGATGTGATGCAACCATGGCTAAACCTTTATAGGAATAAAAAGGCAGCCGCCTTATTATTGGAAGGTTTTAGGCATGGTTTTTGGATTCCCCACCAGGTTCGGCCAGCGTCCGGTACATGCCGGAACTTGCGTTCAGTCGCTGATCACCCGGGGGGGTCAGGCAAAAGTTGGCCAAGGAGGTAGCATTGGGCCGCATGGCGGGCCCTTTCCGGGACCTGCCTCTCCCTGATCTCCGGGTGTCACCATTAGGCGTCGTACCCAAGAGAGAGCAAGGTAAATTTTGGCTCATTCATCACCTATCACACCCCCACGGGGGTTCTGTAAATGATGACATTGCGGCAGAACTGTGCCGTGATTCATACGCCTCATTCGATGCTGCGGTTTGTATGGTCAGGGCTGCGGGTCCCGGAGCACTCATGGCAAAAACCGACATTGAGTCAGCTTTTCGCCTCTTGCCGGTGCACCCGGAGTGCCATCATCTTCTAGGTTGTTCATTTGAAGGGCATTACTACGTGGATATGTGCCTCCCGATGGGTTGTGCAATATCCTGCTTTTATTTCGAATGTTTTAGCTCCTTTCTGGAATGGGTAGTGAGAACGGAGTCTGGTTACGACTCCCTTCTTCACTACTTAGACGATTTCCTGTGTGTCGGTACCGCACATTCCCCGATATGCGCACGCATTTTGCAATCAGTGGCGGACGTGGCTTGTGGGTTTGGTGTGCCACTGGCACCTGAGAAAACAGTTGGCCCTTCCCCATGCTTGTGCTTTCTTGGGATCGAAATCGATTCCGTTATCGGGGAATGTCGGCTCCCGGCGGACAAATTGGCCGATCTACGGGGGGTGTTACGGGAGGCGGGCTCCCTGCGAAAAATTACATTGCAACGACTCCAATCCCTTTTAGGCAAGATGAACTTTGCCTGTCGGATCATGCCTATGGGCAGAGTATTCAACCGTAAGTGCAGTAGGTATACAGTGTATGTATATTATATGTATATAGCGCTAACAGGTGTACTCAGCACTTTACAGGTTACATTACAGTAGAGGGAGGTACAGTAAGTGCAATAGGTATACAGTGTATGTATATTTTATTTATATAGCGCTAACAGGTGTACTCAGCACTTTACAGGTTATATTACAGTAGAGGGAGGTGCAGTAAGTGCAGTAGGTATACAGTGTATGTATATTTTATTTATATAGCGCTAACAGGTGTACTCAGCACTGTACAGGTTACATTACAGTAGAGGGAGGTACAGTAAGTGCAGTAGGTATACAGTGTATGTATATTTTATTTATATAGCGCTAACAGGTGTACTCAGCACTTTACAGGTTACATTACAGTAGAGGGAGGTACAGTAAGTGCAGTAGGTATACAGTGTATGTATATTTTATTTATATAGCGCTAACAGGTGTACTCAGCACTTTACAGGTTATATTACAGTAGAGGGAGGTAGAGTAAGTGCAGTAAGTATACAGTGTATGTATATTTTATTTATATAGCGCTAACAGGTGTACTCAGCACTTTACAGGTTACATTACAGTAGAGGGAGGTACAGTAAGTGCAGTAGGTATACAGTGTATGTATATTTTATTTATATAGCGCTAACAGGTGTACTCAGCACTTTACAGGTTACATTACAGTAGAGGGAGGTACAGTAAGTGCAGTAGGTATACAGTGTATGTATATTTTATTTATATAGCGCTAACAGGTGTACTCAGCACTTTACAGGTTACATTACAGTAGAGGGAGGTACAGTAAGTGCAGTAGGTATACAGTGTATGTATATTTTATTTATATAGCGCTAACAGGTGTACTCAGCACTTTACAGATTACATTACAGTAGAGGGAGGTACAGTAAGTGCAGTAGGTATACAGTGTATGTATATTTTATTTATATAGCGCTAACAGGTGTACTCAGCACTTTACAGGTTACATTACAGTAGAAGGAGGTACAGTAAGTGCAGTAGGTATACAGTGTATGTATATTTTATTTATATAGCGCTAACAGGTGTACTCGGCACTTTACATGTTACATTACAGTAGAGGGAGGCACAGTAAGTACAGTAGGTATACAGTGTATGTATATTATATTTATATAGCGCTAACAGGTGTACTCAGTACTTTACAGGTTACATTACAGTAGAGGGAGGTACAGTAAGTGCAGTAGGTATACAGGGTATGTATATTTTATTTACATATCACTACCAGGTATACTCAGCACTTTACAGGTTACATTACAGTAGAGGGAGGTACAGTAAGTGCAGTAGGTATACAGTGTATGTAGATTATATTTATATAGCGCTAACAGGTGTACTCAGCACTTTACAGGTTACATTACAGTAGAGGGAGGTACAGTAAGTGCAGTAGGTATACAGTGTATGTATATTTTATTTATATAGCGCTAACAGGTGTACTCAGTGCTTTACAGGTTACATTACTGTAGAGGGAGGTACAGTAAGTGCAGTAGGTATACAGTGTATGTATATTTTATTTATATAGCGCTAACAGGTGTACTCAGTACTTTACAGGTTACATTACAGTAGAGGGAGGTACAGTAAGTGCGGTAGGTATACAGTGTATGTATATTTTATTTATATAGCGCTAATAGGTGTACTCAGCACTTTACAGGTTACATTACAGTAGAGGGAGGTACAGTAAGTGCAGTAGGTATACAGTGTATGTATATTTTATTTATATAGAGCTAACAGGTGTACTCAGCACTTTACCGGTTACATTACAGTAGAGGGAGGTACAGTAAGTGCAGTAGGTATACAGTGTATGTATATTTTATTTATATAGAGCTAACAGGTGTACTCAGCACTTTACAGGTTACATTACAGTAGAGGGAGGTACAGTAAGTGCAGTAGGTATACAGTGTATGTATATTATATTTATATAGCGCTAACAGGTATACTCAGCACTTTACAGGTTACATTACAGTAGAGGGAGGTACAGTAAGTGCAGTAGGTATACAGTGTATGTATATTTTATTTATATAGCACTAACAGGTGTACTCAGCACTTTACAGGTTACATTACTGTAGAGGGAGGTACAGTAAGTGCAGTAGGTATACAGTGTATGTATATCATATTTATATAGCGCTAACAGGTGTACTCAGCACTTTACAGGTTACATTACTGTAGAGGGAGGTACAGTAAGTGCAGTAGGTATACAGTGTATGTATATTGTATTTATATAGCGCTAACAGGTGTACTCAGTACTTTACAGGTTACATTACAGTAGAGAGAGGTACAGTAAGTGCAGTAGGTATACAGTGTATGTATATTTTATTTATATAGCGCTAACAGGTGTACTCAGCACTTTACAGGTTACATTACAGTAGAGGGAGGTACAGTAAGTGCAGTGGGTATACAGTGTATGTATATTTTATTTATATAGCGCTAACAGGTGCACTCAGCACGTTACAGGTTACATTACAGTAGAGGGAGGTACAGTAAGTGCAGTAGGTATACAGTGTATGTATATTTTATTTATATAGTGCTAACAGGTGTACTCAGCACTTTACAGGTTACATTACAGTAGAGGGAGGTACAGTTAATGCAGTAGGTATACAGTGTATGTATATTTTATTTATATAGCGCTAACAGGTGTACTCAGCACTTTACAGGTTACATTACAGTAGAGGGAGGTACAGTAAGTGCAGTAGGTATACAGTGTATGTATATTGTATTTATATAGCGCTAACAGGTGTACTCAGCACTTTATAGGTTACATTACAGTAGAGGGAGGTACAGTAAGTGCAGTAGGTATACAGTGTATGTATATTATATTTATATAGCGCTAACAGGTGTACTCAGCACTTTACAGGTTACATTACTGTAGAGGGAGGTACAGTAAGTGCAGTAGGTATACAATGTATGTATATTATATTTATATAGCACTAACAGGTGTACTCAGCACTTTACAGGTTACATTACAGTAGAGGGAAGTACAGTAAGTGCAGTAGGTATACAATGTATGTATATTATATTTATATAGCGCTAACAGGTATACTCAGCACTTTACAGGTTACATTACAGTAGAGGGAAGTACAGTAAGTGCAGTAGGTATACACAGTGTATGTAAGATTATATTTATATAAGCTAGCTGGGTGTACTCAGCACTTTACAGGTTATTACAGTAAGAGGGAGGTACAGTAAGTGCAGTAAGTATACAGTGTATGTATATTATATTTATATTGCGCTAACAGGTGTACTCAGCACTTTACAGGTTACATTACAGTAGAGGGAGGTACAGTAAGTGCAGTAGGTATACAATGTATGTATATTTTATTTATATAGCACTAACAGGTGTACTCAGCACTTTACAGGTTACATTACAGTAGAGGGAGGTACAGTAAGTGCAGTAGGTATACAATGTATGTATATTTTATTTATATAGCGCTAACAGGTGTACTCAGCACTTTACAGGTTACATTACAGTAGAGGGAGGTACAGTAAGTGCAGTAGGTATACAGTGTATGTATATTATATTTATATAGCGCTAACAGGTGTACTTAGCACTTTACAGGTGACACTACAGTAGAGGGAGGTACAGTAAGTGCAGTAGGTATACAGTGTATGTATATTTTATTTATATAGTGCTAACAGGTGTACTTAGCACTTTACAGGTGACACTACAGTAGAGGGAGGTACAGTAAGTGCAGTAGGTATACAGTGTATGTATATTATTATTTATATAGCACTAACAGGTGTACTCAGCACTTTACAGGTTACATTACAGTAGAGGGAGGTACAGTAAGTGCAGTAGGTATACAGTGTATGTATATTATATTTATATAGCGCTAACAGGTGTACTCAGCACTTTACAGGTTACATTACAGTAGAGGGAGGTACAGTAAGTGCAGTAGGTATACAGTGTATGTATATTATATTTATATAGCACTAACAGGTGTACTCAGCGCTTTACAGGTTACATTACAGTAGAGGGAGGCACAGTAAGTACAGTAGGTATACAGTGAGATCTTCCATAAAGGACTTGACAAAATATAACTCCGTATTTTGTCAAGCTTATCAGGCATAAGAAAAATACTAAGACAAAGTGCCTCAAAGTTTGGGAGATTTGGGGAGAAGGGGTTAAAGGTCACCATTTGCGGTTCCTTGGTAGATGCAGGGGACAGGTTAGGGTTCTATAAAAGAAACGTATCTGTGTGCTGGGTGAAGATCAGGACAGGGACACATGGGAAATTGGTAACACCAGATAACCTGTTATTGGGAGGAAAGGAATTAAAATGGGTGTTGCCACTTTCCACCCCAGAGTGTCCCCCTTTAACACTGCTGAGTCGTTTGATTAACTCACCAATGTTCAAGCAATTATATCCTAAAGCCCTGCTTTGCTTGACAACTTGTTTGACAAGCACGGTATTACTAGATAATACAGCCCGCCTCAGGTCAGAAGCAAGTGACAGGGAATGAACCAGACTTTCTCGATTCGCAGTCACTGTCATTGTTTGCTGTCAGTGATTGTACTAACTGTGCCTCTCCCACCTCTTAACAGATGGAGCGAGGAATCCAGAGAGCAGCGTAAAACCTCTCTGTAACTCATGCTAATGGATACGTGTAGCCAGGGACTGCTGCGTCACATTTTCTTTTCATTCTATAATTTTGTTAAAGATGAGTGTGTCATCAAAAATGTTATCCAGAGAAAATCCACGCAGAGGGGAGGAAATTAAAAAAGAAACTGTTTGTTGATGGTCTAAGGTGATAGCCCAATCTCCTTGACTTGACACATAAATCCTTACATGCATTGGACATTTTGACTGAGGTCTCTCTGGAGCTTTTTCACTCGACCAGGCTGCAGCCCTTCTTCCAGGCAGGTATCGTCCCCTCTGCCTATTCCTCTGCAGCCCTTCTTCCAGGCAGGTATCGTCCTCTCTGCCTATTCCTCTGCAGCCCTTCTTCCAGGCGGATGTCGTCCCCTCTGCCTATTCCCCTGCAGCCCTCCTTCGAGGCAGGTATCGTCCCCTCTGCCTTTTCATCTGCAGCCCTTCTTCCAGGCAGGTATACACCTCTGCCTACAATATGATTTCAATTGCCTTTACAAAGGCACATGCAGCTCTCAGACCTAGCTCTCTTGATTCATCCCATTGCTAGAGGGATCATTTAGGTAGGTCTGAAGACTCTGTTACTAGCATCCCTAAAAATCCACACAGGACACCCAGTTCCACAATGAACTAACATACAAAGCTTTACTTGGGACTAGCCCATATGCGTATTACATCAAGCTTGGTGTGACAAACTTAATAAAATACAAATAACCAAAACATGTCAGAAAACATACAGGGAATAATAACCTAATAACATATTTATAAATGCACGGGGAAGACAATATTTAACACGAAATATCTCTCTTGCCTGCAGAATTAGCAATATGCATAACTACCGGAATATGCAAATTAGCAAGCCTTGCTATTCAGGTAGTGCATATTGGTGTTGCCACCAACAGGTGGCGATATACAGGCTCCACAGCCATTCCAGCTACTTGGTAGCAAGCATCAGCAGGACAGGAGAGCACACAAAACATATAACAATAGAACAACAATACACACCTTGCACCTACAATGGGCAGAGGGTGACTTAGATATAGACGTAGCCCAGTGTCCTACATAAAGTGTCCGTATGAAATCCAAGATGATGGTGACTGCCGTCACAGAAGAATTCTCCAGTTCAGCTATAATCACATGTTGTTTGTTTGTTTTTTCATTTGGATTTACTTTGCAGAAATGTGTGTCTCACCCTCTGCCCCCTATAGTCTCTCACTCTGCCCCTCGCCCACCCAAAAGTATATGATGGCTGTGTGTAATGATTGTTATGTGTGTACTTGCTTTGTGTGTGTTAACAGTCTCTACTGTGAGTGCATGTGTCTGTGTGTGTTGGTTGTGTGTAACATGTGTGTTTTTGTTTGCTTCCTGCAGAAAGCTAAGCAGGAAAGCGGCACAACAGAGCAAACACACATTACACACAGCCAAAACACCACATACATTACACACAGTCAACACACCACACATTACACACAGCCAACACACCACATACACATATTATGAGCAATGCTTCCTGGTGATCCAGTATAAGTTCCTATTTTCTTCCTTCCAAAGACCCCACACTCCCTAATTGCCCTGGGTCTTCTTTTACCCAAGCAGCCTTGCAGCAGCCCGTCTAAAATAATCTGCCTACCCAGAACTACATTTATAGGGTTAGAATGCAGGTCTGTACTCATTATAGTGTTAGAATACAGGTTTGCACTCGTTATAGTGTTAGAATTCAGGTCTGTACTGCATATAGTGTTAGAATACATGTTTATACTCCTTATAGTGTTAAAATACAGGTCTGTACTCCTTATAGTGTTGGAATACAGGTTTGTACTCCTTATAATATTAGAATACAGGTTGGTACTCCTTATAGTGTTAGAATACAAGTTTGTACTCCTTGTAGTGTTAGAATACAGGTTTATACTCCTTATGGTGTTAGAAAACTGGTTTATATTCCATATATTGTAAGAATACAGGTTTGTACTCCTTATAGTGTTAGAATACAGGTTTATATTCCTTATAGTGTAGGAATACATGTCTGTACTCCTTATAGTGTTAGAATGCAGGTTTGTACTCCTCATAGTGTTAGAATACAGTTTTATACTCCATATAGTATTAGAATACAGGTCTGTATTCCTTATAGTGTTAGAATACAGGTTTATATTCCTTATAGTGTTAGAATACAGGTCTGTACTCCTTATAGTGTTAGAATACAGGTTTATATTCCTTATAGTGTTAGAATACGTGTCTGTACTCCTTATAGTATTAGAAAACAGGTTTATACTCATTATAGTGTTAGAACACAGGTTTATATTCCTTATATTGTTAGAATACATGTTTATACTCCATACAGTGTTAGAATACAGGTTTATATTCCTTATAGTGTTAGAATACAGGTTTATATTCCTTATGGTGTTAGAATACAGGTCTGTACCCCTTATAGTGTTAGAATACAGGTCTGTACTCCTTACGGTGTTAGAATACAGGTCTGTACTCCTTATAGTGTTAGAATACAGGTATGTACTCCTTATAGTGTTAGAATGCAGGTTTGTACTCCATATAGTGTTAGAATACATGTTTATACTCCTTATAGTGTTAAAATACAGGTCTGTACTCCTTATAGTGTTGGAATACAGGTTTGTACTCCTTATAATATTAGAATACAGGTTGGTACTCCTTATAGTGTTAGAATACAAGTTTGTACTCCTTGTAGTGTTAGAATACAGGTTTATACTCCTTATGGTGTTAGAAAACTGGTTTATATTCCATATATTGTAAGAATACAGGTTTGTACTCCTTATAGTGTTAGAATACAGGTTTATATTCCTTATAGTGTAGGAATACATGTCTGTACTCCTTATAGTGTTAGAATGCAGGTTTGTACTCCTCATAGTGTTAGAATACAGTTTTATACTCCATATAGTATTAGAATACAGGTCTGTATTCCTTATAGTGTTAGAATGCAGGTTTATATTCCTTATAGTGTTAGAATACAGGTCTGTACTCCTTATAGTGTTAGAATACAGGTTTATATTCCTTATAGTGTTAGAATACAGGTCTGTACTCCTTATAGTATTAGAAAACAGGTTTATACTCATTATAGTGTTAGAACGCAGGTTTATATTCCTTATATTGTTAGAATACATGTTTATACTCCATACAGTGTTAGAATACAGGTTTATATTCCTTATAGTGTTAGAATACAGGTTTATATTCCTTATGATGTTAGAATACAGGTCTGTACCCCTTATAGTGTTAGAATACGGGTCTGTACTCCTAATAGTGTTAGAATACAGGTTTATACTCCATATAGTGTTAGAATACAGGTCTGTACTCCTTACGGTGTTAGAATACAGGTCTGTACTCCTTATAGTGTTAGAATACAGGTATGTTCTCCTTATAGTGTTAGAATGCAGGTTTGTACTCCATATAGTGTTAGAATACAGGTTTATATTCCTTATAGTGTAAGAATACATGTCTGTACTCCTTATAGTGTTAGAATACAGGTCTGTACCCCTTATAGTGTTAGAATATAGGTCTGTACTCCTTATAGTGTTAGAATACAGGTTTATATTCCTTATAGTGTTAGAATACAGTTTTATATTCCTTATAGTGTTAGAATGCAGATTTAAACTCCTTATTGTATTTCTTATTGGGCCTAGCTCCAATCACATGCGAACCCTTGGATTACACTGTGAATTAAACTCTATATCATAATGATAATATTTCACTGCACTACAAAACCGAATGAATATACTGAAAGATAATAATACAGTCACCCTGTATTTTTCTGGGGGGCAGGGAGGAGTAGTTCCGGAATTCTCCCGTGACAGAATTAAAACGATTCTTGATATTTAAAGAGGTGTTGGCCCTTGGTACTGATGACTAACTCCAAAGAAAGACCTTCACCGAGCTGGTTCAGGAAGCTGTCATGATCTCCGGTGATGTTGAAGTAATATGTGCATTCAGTAAAACACCATGCTCTGATTACCTTGAGAGAGGATTATGGGTGGAATTTTGATAAGTGTGCATTTTTTGACATCTCCTGAAGGCAATCCTGATAGTTTAAAAATAATAAAAATAAATATATATATTTCTTAGTTTTTCTATTGTGTTTCTAGATCTTTCTCGCTGAGTGTTCGTTGTATGCCATCATTCGGCAGATTACAGTAATTTTGCTCGGCCACTTTGCATGGGCCCTTCTCCTTTGATTTTGTGAAAATATTGTCCGGAACAGCCAACTGGTATTTTTACATTCTAGTATAGAATTAGCAGCCAGACTGCTGCGGCTCTCATCGCCCCTCTGCTGTGAGTTACAACCTATACCCTTGTTATTATCCTTACTTTAAAGGAAAGGGCTGTCTGTTATTTAGTGTCAAAAATAGATAAAAAGGAAGATATATCCAGCACTGTCACTTTTTATGGCACTAAGAAATAGTTGTAGCACTCACGTTCTTGGCCCCCTGCCTCCGAGACACCATCAGTATGAGGAATGGAGACTGCGCGCCTTGTTATTCTCCCTAAAAGATGATCAAATAAAATAACGTAAAATGACCATTGGACGAATTCACAACTGGGTCTCCGTTTACTTGGGATATCACCTGGAAATGTATCCGTTAATAAACTGACTTTCTCAAAGTTTGCTTCTGATCTTGTGCTGTGAGCTCACGTGCACAAATCTGTGTTCCCACAATGCCGAGTGTGGTGTGCTTTTATTATTACCATCATTTATATAGCGCCAACATTGTCCGCAGTGCATTACATTAATAGAAGGGGGATACTTACAGGTGAGAAGGCCCTGCCCAAACAAGCTTGCAATCTATGAGGATTTGAGGTAAGTGGATATATGTTGTTAGGTGTCTGGCTCAGGGACACTTACTGGTGAGGTGGTCTGCCCGTTATTTAATCTGGGTGTCCTTGTTCTCAATCTGAAAAGAAACTAAAGTGTTTTTTCAGGACTCTTACAAGGTGCTATCTAAGCCTCAAAACCACTAACGCTCATACGGTGGTTATAGTCTAAGAACTTCTATCAGACCCTTTGTGATAAGTTGTTTAACAGTTTAATGAATAACTGGACTCTCCTCTTCGCCTAAATTCAGGATGCTTGACAGCTTGGCTAAAGTTAATGTCTGGATTAACCCATCCAAATTATGCTCCTCATTGCTGACCAGAATTGAACAGTTAAAGGATGATAACCACTACGGCTCCGATGCCCCCTGCTGTTGTGGTGACGCACTTCTGGCTTCTGCAGAGCTGCGGACCCCCAAAGGGGGTCTAGGAGCGTCAGTTGAGAACACTCAGCCAATGTATGCAATTCTGTGCAAGAATTATGATTAACCAATGCTGAGCTCTTGTATTGGGCTGGCTAATGAGACCGCAATTATGCTACTGGAGGTGGAGTTACACTTCCATCAGCAGAGAGGTTAAACTGTGCATGTGCAGCATGACCACTTGAATTCATTGAAGTGGTCATGGTGCCTGTAACAACCCTTTAATACTGAAGTTGACATGCACATTAGCCAAGCCATGGAAGTGAGGCCATGCGATTGGCGATTCATTTATTTAACTTTAACCATTCAAGCAGTTTGATATAAAACAATGTGGACAGCACCCACAGACACGATCCATGCACCAAAAGCATTGAGCTGTATATAATATGAACTGAAGTGGTTATGGTGCCTAGTGCGCCTTGTAGACAATTTGATTTTGTTTATGTTTAAATGGCTTATCCATAAAGGAATTTAAAACATCCTGTTCTAACCAAGTTCTCTACTTCAGATAGAAATGGATCCGTTTATTCTGGTATTTTACGGTGATCCGCAAGATGTGTTCCGTGGTGAATGTTCTCCCGCTGTTGGCCTGTCCTGTCTGCCATTGCTGGGATCCCTGGTAGAGCAGTTTGCACCAAGTAGCAGACAGTCTGCCCTTTTTCTCTTTATTACCCACTTGAGAAGTCTGAGACTGGGTGAAGTTTCTTCAAGGCATTTGTCTGCGGCTAGGCAGAAAAGGACTAAAATAGAAAGAAGGATTTAGCCGTGGCCAGGAGCATGGGGTTAGGGGGATTGATGCAGAACAAATACCCTTTAAACAGACGTTTAGACTTTAGCCGGCTAGCAAGGACTTGCCTGGCCTTGAGTGTAATGTGGAGTGGTGAGGTTCACAGGGCTGCAGGTAAAATATTCACAAATTTTATTAATGTGCATATTTAACATTCTCTGTTTTATGAGTGCACTCAAACAGTTGTTGTTTCTTCATAATCTCCTTGAGCCTCGAGCTCCAAACATTAAATTGTAAGCTCCAGAGCTCTGCAGGGCCATTTCAGTTATAAAACCCAGCTCTGTGCTTCGGGCCAGTGGAGAGTTTCCACCATCTGCCGGTAGGACTTGTTTTGCTCAACGTCGAGCTGGTAAACTATAGAGAATCTTGTTTACCAATTTTAACCCTCAAAAAAAAATATATTCAAATATTTTTTCTCCCTGTGCTACAAATATTAACAGTCAATATTAATATTTATTTTTTAAATGAATAAATATATCCAATCCAAAAACAATGCTGACCTGGAAAAATTTTACGATACAGCTTTTTTTGATGATTTTAAATTCACTTTAGTAAAATAAAATGCTGCGGAGATTATTTTGTTTCGGACGGGACTGTGTCATGAGCCTTTCCTTCCAATCAATGTCTTTTGACCCTTAAAACAAACGTAGGATTTAACCCCTTAAGGACCAAACTTCTGGAATAAAAGGGAATCATGACATGTCACACATGTCATGTGTCCTTAAGGGGTTAAAGAACAGTTTTTAATGTTTTTTTTCCCCCAATGACGATTGAGTTTCCGGTATATTCAACTTATCCGATGCAATCTGTGTTGTGTGTTATTGTGACATCAGATGACTGTAACCACTTTCTACACTAATATTGGGATCCGGATGCAGCAAAAAGTACCAAATATTTTAAAAATGACACTCACAGGACTTTCACTTCCTTCTCGGCCAAGATGTGCGTTTAGTAAATGTTGTCTTGTGAAAATCAAAGTTTTTTGTTCTTTAAATGCAGTCGAATAGTAGAACATGCAGTGTGGAGAAGTAGATAAGTCGTCGAATGGTGTAATATAGTAACTTGCTGGAGCTGATATTAGCAGATATTGTTTAGCCGTTTGTGCTGTAACGTGTATGTATATGAAATCATCAGCCATTGCGGTGAAAGCAGCGAGAAAAATACAGAAGGGGATGTGATGGGTGATGAGATTGCGTTGGGGTTTTTTAGAGAGTGCACGATGATGTAGCTAGCCAAACTCCATCAAGCACTTAGCAGTGCATTATGAGGCTGTGCCATTATTATTCTTTATAAATATATTCCAATATTCCACAGCGCTAGTTAGGGGCAAGGCCTGGTAACGGAGGATTGGGGTCCGTCCTGAAAATGTATCTACCTTGCAGACCATTGGATGGCAGATACAGAGACTTCTTTATACCATTTTATAAAACATTCTGAGGTTTTTTTTATTACTATTATTTATCTGTGCACAAACCATACAGTAAATAATTATCAGACGATAAGTAGAAATTAATTAAGCAATATTAATTAAAAAACAATTTGTAAAGAAAAAAAAAGCAAACTTAGGATCTAATTAGGGGACTTGTTAGACATATTTGCTGACAAGGTGAAGGATTTTTTTTGTCTAATGAGATACTCTGTCGCCTTTAGAAACTAAATCGCAGAGTGGTTTTATGTTACTAGCCGAAAACATTTTTCATTCATCGTTTTTTCACAAATGTTATTAGTGCATTTCTGTTTCTTGACTATACACGTCTTCTCGTGGTACTATATAATCTTTTTTTTCTCATAGTTTTTTGCCTTGTATATTTGTGTGTGTTTGTGTGTGTGTGTGTGTGTGTGCGCGTGTGTGCGTGCGTGCGTGTGTGTATGTCTGTGTATATATACATCCTCTAGTTTGTAAGCTGTTTTGTGCAGGATCCTCGTCCACCTATTGTTCCTGTGACATTGTGTAATTGTCTCATTTATTGTAAATCGCTGCGGAATAAATTGGCACTATATAATAGCCGATAATATATATATTTTTATTATTATTCATTTTCTTATTATAAGCCTGAATAAAGAGGTATTATTGTAAATACACATTTCCATTATTTTTTAAGATACATTTTATGGATGAACCACAATTCTGATTGTACTCATTTTTAATTGGTGTTTTTTTTTGTTTGTTTGTTTTTAGACAGAGTCGTTAAAGAAATGGATTGAGCTGATTTAGATTCATGTAAATCAATATCTTCCTCAGCAGATTAATTCGATGTCGATTTGTTAAAAACACTGGAAGTTTTTAACTTTTTTATGATTCGAAAATTCATTGCAGTTTCTGGAAGTTTTCAATGTTTTTATTTATTTTGATTATATATTTACTCTACAAAGAATAGATTTCTTGCTGTTGTAGTTATGATGCCAGTATCGCCAGATTTCTCATTAGGCAGATTAGGCACCTGACCACTAGGGGGCACCTGTTTGCAGTACTTATGATGTGCCCTTTTTAGCTTTAATTGGCTGGTGGATAGAGATAAGTACCTGGAGTGTCCTCTGTAGTCCAATCAGCCTCAATAGCAGAGTTGCAGGAACAGTTATAGAGGATGTAAAGCTCAGTGCTGTCCGAGCTCCTCCAGTGTCTGT
This sequence comes from Pelobates cultripes, assembly GCA_933207985.1. NCBI lineage: Eukaryota > Metazoa > Chordata > Amphibia > Anura > Pelobatidae > Pelobates > Pelobates cultripes. The sequence continues at coordinate 5,979,903 of OW240916.1, forward strand.
GTGTGAGGGGTGCCTTCGAATTGTATGCGTGATGTATAAGTCCGGCCCTGCTGGCGCACCCCCATTGTAAGGAATCGGTTCATCTTTGATCAGCTTTACTTCTTATCTGGAATCTGCTGGTTGCAGCTGCCTGCCTCCACTACAGCCTTAGCCCAGAGCTTAGCCTATTGGCTGAGAATAATCAGCGATCCATATATACGGTTTATTCTGTCCTTTACTGGTACCGTAAGGTACCGCAATGTCCAAATGTACAAAACAGGTCAGTGACACACTCATCGCCTATTCGTATTGTTAGTGAAGTGGGCTTTCAAGCTACAGTCAACCTGTGATGTCATCGAAAACCCCTCGAAAGACCACATTTGCTTTTGGATTGTCTTTAACCCCTTAAAGACCAAACTTCTGGAATAAAAGGGAATCATGACATGTCACACGTCATGTGTCCTTAAGGGGTTAATCTTGCGATAATAAATCAAGATCAACATGCTGAGATTAACAATAAAATTATGGCTTAGGCCCGTTTCTAAAACTACAACATTTTCTCATTTCAGCTGAATTACTGGCAGATTAAATGTTCGTGGATTCTGGATTGTGATTAGTTTCCAGGCGGGGTGCCATCTGAAAGTCAGGAATCTTACTGATCGATAACCAACTCCTTGTCTCAGAAAGTGACTGTCTGGACCCAGGGAGGCTTCATACTGGGGTACAGCACCGGGTATAATTACATGTATCTCAGAAACAATTATGTTTTCATTCTGTTATAAACATTTCGTTTTGTTAAGTATAACTTTACATTTGTATTGTCCATCTCTTGTGTGTAACATAGGAAGTCAACTAGTGGACACATGACCTCATGATGGGCTGCCCACATTCTGTGTAACATGTTCTAGAACTGGAGATATGTAGAAAATCCCATCACCCCCAGATGTTAGTCCTTCCATCTGTATATAGAGCAGGCCGGGATTGGACACCCTACATTTAGCACGTCATGTCAATACAGGGGGCAGATATCAGAGACCAATCTTCTACAATGTGTTTATTTATAAAAAAGGTTGAGGTCTAACGCCCAACTGCTACTTTGTGTTTTCCCCAACCCCGAACCATGTATTAAAGAAATACACTCATACCTTCTCACCAATGCCATGCAGGTCCTCACCTAGCACACCAACTAATTTTCTGCCACTCCTCTGGTCAGATCCTCTCACTTTTATATCAGATAAGTATGTGTTTTATTCTGCACAATGGATTGTGTAAAGAATTGTGATAGAAGGAATATCATACAGCCAACAAAGCAGAAATATTTCCTCGAACCCCCAAAGTCTGCGGCATATCAACAAAGATGTTCTATTTTTTTTAATTTCATTTATAATTTACAATTATTTGATTGTTACCTAATAGAGGTTAGTTATTCGCTGTCCTTTTAGGTTGTTTTGTTGGGAGTGCAGATTTAAGATGAAGTGTATTTAAACAATTTCTTAGGTTGTGGCTAAACGTGGACCCGGTTCTGTGGTTTTATCTCCTCACTGTTTTTCTCTGCCTTTGATAACCTGTGGGAGTGTGGAGAAGGGAAGCAGGACTGTAAAATGATTCTCAGCAATGGCTTCATGAACAAACAGTAATAAATTACAATAGAAATGTAAACAATTAAAATGGTTTGTGCTTCTCACAGACACAGATCAATCCGAAACATACTCGTTCCAGAGTAATTGTGGGTTCTGCACTGTACCAGATTAATGCGGGATGTTCTGGGTCCTGGCCTACATGCACGTAATGGTTCTAGGTCAGACCAGAACTTACTCAATCCATCGAGTTAATGTATTTATGTTCTACATTATGTGTGATCAAAGCAGCATGTTCAGAGCCCATTGCTATGTAAAGGTTCTAGATCAGACCCGAACGCACCCAGTCACTATATGGACAATACTCTTGTACTTTGGCATATTGTGTCACTATTTATAACCGCTGTGAATGCAGAATATTCAGGAAGTTTCAGGCCTTGCAGACACGTACTCCATGTAGTCCATCTTCACACCAAGTGGTCAGGACAATATTTCATGTGTCGTTTAGAGGTAATTCCAGTCATTTTATTACCTGTTTGACAGTGACATCCTTAAATTCTAGTAGGATATTGGCGCGGCAGGTGTGAGAACGTGCTGGTATACATATAGATATAGTTCTGGAGCCCCCTTAAGGACCAAACTTCTGGAATGAAAGGGAATCATAACATGTCACACATGTCATGTGTCCTTAAGGGGTTAAAGCGACTCTGTCATGTGCTTAGTAAGCTCCACCACAGCCCCAGCAATAAACTGTTTTCGTCTTTGTTCCCTATTTATAAAAAACAACAACATTCTTTTAATCCAGCTTAGCTCCTGACAAATCCTCTTGCTAGCCGCCGCCTTTGAGTGCCTGGCAGTGATGTGCGGACTCTGTCTTCCACTGCCCTTTCTTATTCAAGCTGCACAAGTCAACATGTACAGAAAGAGAATGCAAGATTTGACGCCGCTGGATGCAGACGGCTGGTAAGAATTATGAGAAAACTTAACTTGACAATGGAAGTGGCGCTGACCGAAGCACCACCCATTGTCCAGTTTTGTCACGTTACAGGCTATATAAAGGAAATGTAATCCAGGTTTTTCCCTATGTATTTAAAAAAAACTGCAAGACTTAAAAAAACATGAAACGCTGAATGGGACGCAGGGAGTTACAGGGAAGCACATAATGCACTTTACATTTTAACCCCTATGTTTATTACTATTTTATTATTTATATAGCGCCATCAGATTCTGTAGCGCTGTACAATGGGCCCTGTAGTGCTAGATCAAACTAATTCTTACCCTGTGCACTGTTACATTTGTCCAAGTCTCGGGACGTTTGAATCAGGCTAAATCTTAAAGGCACACTCCCAGCAGCGTACTGCAGCTTAATTGTAGGGGTTATATGGTGTTAGGAAACCATTGATAAAGTTCCTCTGTATCTGTCAAATTTTCAGGCTGTTTGGCAAAAAAGGGGATTTACTGGCATCCAAAGCCAAAAGAGGAAGTTAAATGTAAACTATAAATATTTTATAGAGGGAAGGGAGATTTGGTTATGTAGAATTTCCTAACTGACACATAGTAACCCCCTATCAGAGCGCTTGCTTGGGCTACTTATTACAAAATGCAGACACGTTGGGGGTTAATAGCTAAACATTGAATGATGGTGAATTGAAAAACAGATTGCAAAACTCTAAACTGTCCAGGATGGGACTACAGCTAAACTGAGGGGATTTTCCAAATCAGAACTAATTGCTACATTTTGCAATTTGATTTTCAATTTACTCCAATTTGTAGTTTTGTGAATAAACCTCATTGTATCTGTAGGGTGCTAGGTCCAGCCCAAAGCACTGATACATTCTATGTTTATTGTCGGCCTGTTAAGTAGATCATGTTATCTTGTACCCAAAGAGGTTTGTTTACTAAAGAGTAAAATGGGGTGCAGACATGGGAACCTTCTCCAAATTAGTATATTTCCAACCCCAAGATTTCGATTCAGCACAGTTCACTGTTTAGTAAATAAGGCCTGTTGTCTGGGCGGATCAGTGTGTATTATGATGTTTAAAGTAGAATTCAGTTGCAGAGTTCAAGAACTGGAGCAATCCCAACCGTTTCCTCTGATTGCTCCACAATTAGCCCTCTACCCTAAATGCATGACCCAGTGAATGTGTCGCTGGTCAGAATGCTAAATCAGATAGAGGCCAAAGAAATTAATCCAAAAAACATCCTATAATTTAGGCTTTTTATCCATGCCTGAGATAAACATTGTGTCTGTTTAGAGATGCATAGGGATAGATATATGAACATATTTAGCATTTCTATATCCCCTGCCTGAGGCTGCTTTACGTTTTGATTAATTCACCGATTTCTAAATTCAATATTAAAGGCCTTTTGCCCTTCTGAGTTGACACTATTTTTTGCTTGTAAACCAATTGTACGTTTGAACTCTCAGTACATTGTATGAACCTTAAACCATTAAGATGCTGGTTTAACTAAAAAACGGGTTAAGAAAAGGTTTATCCTACATGCTAACATCCTGGAAAACCCCAAACAATCCGTCACTAAGTGTCCCCGTCTGTGAAATTAGCATACCTCCCAAGAGGGACACGAATCCCTCTGTCCCTCTTTTCTATCCTAATGTCCCTCTTTTCTAGGAGCTCCATATTGTTGGTGTGTCTGAGTGTATAACAGAGCTCCACAGCAATAATACTCCCAGTAATGTGTCTGAGTGTATAACAGAGCTCCACAGCAATAATACTCCCAGTAATGTGTCTGAGTGTATAACAGAGTTCCGCAGCAATAATACTCCCAGTAATGTGTCTTTAAACTACAATAAATGTGTTTAGAAATCAGTCTGTGTAAATAAGATACATTATTCCTCTTCTAAATTACATTTTAGTTCTATAAATTGTTATTATTATGTTACCTAAAATTTCTCACAACAGCCCCACCCCTTTTCAAACCCCTACCATTAAAGTGTCCCTCTTTGTCCATTTGAAATGTTGGGAGGTGTATCAGGCTAATACATTAACCCTTCCCTGACTGTGAGTATTTTGACTAGCAGGTTGTTATTTATAAACTGATGGAGTTTATACACTTTTTGGAAAAAAAAATCCCTCACTTTTCCAAGTGTAATGAATTGTACCTGTACAGCGCTACAGAATTTGTTGGCGCTTTATAAATAATAAAATAATAATAATAACCTTTTGTGTGCCAGAGGCAAAGCATTCATAAAAACCTACAACGGAAATTCGAAAAGGAAAAAAAAAAAACAATTAGAAAGTTAAAATAAAACAAGTGAGAGACAAATGGTGATCTCCCACTAACACCCAGCCAGACCAGGGAATAGATCCAGCAGCGCCTCTCAGTCCCAGTCCCAGTGCAGAGGGATCACAAGTTATTGGGCTTATGTGTGACTTGGAACAAACAGTCTTTAGAATTACTGTACCAAATGTAAAGGAGAAGGGGAGGGGGGCAGACATGTGGCCAACAAAGGCCCCCCCACCCCCCAGCACCCCTTCCTCTCTATATTTTGCTTTCCATAAATTGCTGTAAGGAAAGGTTAGGCCACTCATGTTCCTCCAAATTAATCCTGACATCCAAACTTCTCCCTGGAATCCCATTTTAAAGCTGGTTGGAGAAATTGGAACAGTTAAGAGATTTAAACATAATTAAAGGTAGCATTTTAAACGTCTCCTTGTCTGGACCATTTAAAAGGAACTAAATTTAAAAATAATAATAATAATGGTGAAAAAAAAAACCTTTACCTAACCCCTGAGTGACAAGTGATGGCAACTTTCTAACAGCTCAGGTGTAAATGTGAATATCAAATGCTTGGAGACATAATTAGATCTAAACAAGGTCTGAGCTGTGTCACTGTGCTTTTAGAGAGACCCATCGTTAACACACCATTTTTAGTATATTTTGTGAGTTGTGTTTTTTTTAATTTATTTATTTTTTATATTCACAAACATCCAATTTGGCTCAGCAGTAATCAAATCATTTGGAACTCCCTAAACCATCATGTCTGCGAATTAATATGTGAAATCTCCTCTTATATCCAAAAGGACAAAGGCTGGCATTGTATAACATACTATTGGGAACTGCTAGTAATCAGTCTGACTCCCCTTCTTATCGAATTATCCTCCTACCTGACCCCCAGTGCTTCCCATCCCCAAAATAGAAGTTCAGTGAAGGATAACGTGGCATTGGATCCCTTGTGTGGTTAATAGGTAACAATTTGTGCTCACACTGTCTCTGTATTAGGAATTCCAGCAATTAACCATTGTTTGTTTATCTGGAAGTCTATGTCCACAGAACATTCTCTGACTTCAAGTCACAGTCAAAAAGCTATCTGGGTATTTCCAATACAGTGCTGATCAATATGTAGAAAATACATTCAGAAATACTGGATCTGTCTCATGCTTTCTGTAGTGTGGATAAAATGTTAAATCACTTCTACAGACACAAAAATGTGCTTAAACCACAGTGACAAAGATTAATATTCAGGGCATAGTTTTAAGAACAAAGATATTTTATTTAAAAAAATAAATTTTGGCTTTAATTAGTTATTATAATTACCATCTGAGAGCAAATTATTATCAGTTAATTTATAAAAATTATTCTACAATCCCTTATAATGGATCTAATGATTGCATTAAAAATAACTGCTTTACTAAATAATGTTTATTATATGGGATGAGATCAGTTAATTCATAGGTGCTGAGATATGAGTAGATTTACTTGTATATTGTATTTAATTACAAGGATACTGAAAATGCAGAGTCTGAATTTATTTAATATCCTTCTATTTGTTTTTAATTTGTGAACAGGAATAGACATTGTATCACTTATCATTAGTAACACTGGCTTTATCAATAAAGGCAGAGACTCATATATTCGAAAAAAATATACAGATTTAATGATGTTTTAGTGAAATGAATAATTATCATCATTTTCTTTTAATCCATTCTTGACATACAGCGACATGTACGTAAAATGAAAAAAAGGGTTAAAATAAAATAAAGACACAGGAACTGGCCATGCAAAGCTCCTGGCTAGCCAATCTTGGCAACCTTGGCAGCCACACAGACATGTATTAACAGATCCACAATCTTTTTTACTTTGTTTCCTTAATATTATATTTCATTATTTGTTTAATCACAATTTGTTTATTTATTATATAGCTTTCTAAATGAAATATTGTTATTTTTTCACTTTTAGAATTATAATTAACAGTATACAATAATCAGGTCAGACAAAGGATCCTCATTATATTCTGGTTTCAATCTAAAAAAGTGAAGCAAACATTAAACAACACAAAATATCCCTACATCAAACATTACACAAAATATCCCTACCAGGGTTAAATATCAATTCACAAAAACACACAGTTTTATTAAGTCACTTTATTAACGAATTTGAACTACAGGTCGTGATATAAATACAAAATACAAACCAATCATTTGCATCATTGAATTTGGTTATAAAACATTTTATTTTCTGGATTTACATTGTATGTGTGTGTCAGTCACATAATATAGAAACTCCTCTCCTGGCTGTGAAAGAGTTAAAGGCCGGGCTATATTTCACCCCAAATACTCAATGACGTGTGCGTGTGATATTTGGGTATATTTGTTATTATTGGAACGTACTGCTAGTGTATTTGCAATGTGAAAAGCCTGTCACTTGTTTTGTTCTGTTAAAGAACGCTGTGCAATAAACCTGTGGGAATTATATGTTAAAAACCAAATAAATATGAAATATCTGTGACATCTGTCAATAAGCCCACAGTCCTACAGAACTGAGAATATGGGAATTCATACACCCAGAGCTAAATCACTTAAAAATATCAAATACAAAGAAATAAAAATGAATTCTATAATATTATAGTCTGACTTCAGCTGTCCTGAGCTCCCAACATTTATTTGCTAAATAGAAACTGGTATTTCTCTGAACTGAGTCTGCCAAGAAGCATTTTTTTTTAAAATTGTTATATTTATTTATTTATGTATCTATAGAATGTACAAAAAATATACAAAACTGCCATTGTGAAACAACAACTTTTAAATTATTTAGTATTTGGTTATTATTTAGTGTGTTCTGATTTTATTATATTTTGTGCGAATATTTGTAAATATTTAAATTGTTGTTATCTGTGTGAGTGTACATAAAAACGTAAAAAAACAGAAATAAAATAAAATTATATATATACAGAGAGAGAGAAATGTATTTATACCATTCTACCTACATATGGCATCAAAGTGTTTTGTATGGTAATATCCGATATAGTTTTAGAACACTTCCATTTTACTAGTTTTTTTTTAAATGTAAGCAGTTCACATTGGTTGAATAACCTGAAATGTTACAAGGTAATCAGTAGCCTGTATGAAGTTAAACACAGACTAATAAAATGATAAATAAGGTCCTAGTCAGCATTCTTTGAAGTAATGGGTTAACATGCAGCTATTTTGCAGCAATGGAAGTAAATTAGGCCTCAAAACATGACAAGCAATTCCTACAGGTGTCCCAGAATTGTTGATCATTCACAAACCCTGTGTCTGTATAAAAGCAGTGTTAGAACAGTCGGTCTTACTACACACCTTCTTGGCATTATTTGGACAGTACCGTACTGTGTGAGCTATTGTATTGCCTGATATTGCTGTGATAATGGCGAGAAAAAGGCAATTAACAGAGGGAGACAGACAAACCATTAGAACCCCTTAACGCTTTAAGGACCAAACTTCTGGAATAAAAGGGAATCATGACATGTCACACATGGTATGTGTCTTTAAGGGGTTAAAGTGCAGGTATTTCCTTCAGAGAAAATGCAAAGAATACCGAGGTGTCGGCGAGCACTTTCCTTCATCATCAAGAGGCAGGAGGAAAGTGAAGGGAACTCAGACAGGAAGAGGCCTGGCAGACCGAAAGCCACAGCAGAATCAAACAACGAGTTTCAGAGAGGCAGCAGCTTGTGCGATGGGGGTCTCGCAGCCCGGAACGCTGCTCGGATTACTCGAGTCTCGCTTTCCACTGACAAAAAAAAACGACGAGCCGTACGTTACGCAGGTTCGGTTACAAAAAACCCATTGCTAACGTGGCAATATAAGAAAAAGAATTGCCCGGTCTATGAAGCACCGCCCGTGGACTACTAAACCCTGGAAGCAGGCCTTATTATTATTATTATTATTTTATTATTTATATAGCGCCAGCAAATTCCGTAGTGCTGTATTATGGAGCAACGGGTCAAAATACGAAACCTTTGGTTCATCTCGCAGGGTTTTTGTGTGAGCGGCATCGAAAGAATGCTTCCCCATTGTTTAACGCCAACTGGGAATAACAAAGCTCAGGGGTTCTTCTGCTGAATCCAGAGTCGTCGACTTGCACAGACTGAGTGGCACCCTGCACCAAATATTGTTACCACAGCCTAAAGCAGCGCCATGCAGAATGATCTGGTAAAGGCCTAGTCAGTCACGGATTTATCCTAAAAGTCAAATAATGACCCCAAACATACCTCCAGGCTGTGTCAGAACTACTTCAGTAGAAAAGAACTAGGCAGTAGGCCTCAAATTGAGAATTCAGGCTTAAACCCCATCGAGCTACTCTGGGGGGACTGGATAGAAGAGTGAAAGCAAAGCAATTCTAATGGGCAAACCATATGTAGAACTTGGGCGGCAGTGTTGGGAATAATTTCCCCCAAATAATATGTGATTTCCATTGTAAAAAGAATGACGCAAGGGTTTTCGATTTGTTATTTCTGATAAATGTTGTCTACGTTTGAATCAGCCATTTAGGTTACAAATTGTTACACATAAACAAAAAAATCCATAATTTCTCTTTTATCTCAATTTCTTTTCTTTTTTTTTTTTTTTAAATGTATTCTGTGCTTTAATATCACACTACTTTTATCAGTAAGAACTGGAAAAATTAAGGTTCTAAAAGTTTTGACTAATAGTGTCTGTGTGTGTCTGTACATATTTGTTCTAGTGTGTATATAGAAAAAAAATTTTTCCCTAATTTTAAATTAATTTTCTTGCATGTTCACAACCAAATAGAAATTTATATTTTGAATAATATAATCTAAATTACATGTTATTTGGGAATTATTAAGGCTGCGCTGTGATTGCAATGATTTTTTTAAAATAATATTCTCCCCACTTCAGCAATACACATGCCACCTCTAAATAAATGTTTTTGTATTGGAAAAAAACAAAGAAAAAAAAAACTATGTACAATTGTATGTTTTCATTCTAAATGTTCTTTTCTTTTTTTTATCTGTATAAAATAATGTGCATTCTTTTGTAGCACTATATCATTTATTTTACTTTTTGTCTATAAAATTTATTTTGAAAATTCAAAAGAGTAAATATATTAAAATTGATTTTCAGTGCAAACCCACTCATGTTCGGATTTATTTAAAGTGTAAAGATGTTGAGATATATTTTAGCCTCTTCCCTGCAATTTTAATCCTCATTATTTTTTAATTTATTGAAGGAAACAAATCGCTAGTTTGTTATAATGCCACTTTATTATGAACAATCACAGGAAATGAAGCAAAACTGTGATTTAAAAAAATTGTAACACTATTTAAATAGGATTAATTTAAAAACATGCTGAGAAGGGGAAAAAAATCAGATTTTAAAATGTGTTGTTAATTGGGTAAAAATATTTTTAGATTATTTTAAGGGATTGGGTTGTACTAGATAATGTATCACTTGGGAGAATAATGTCCCTGACCTTGTTACAAGTTTGTAATTTTGAAACGACTTTTAAAACCAATAATAATATATTTAATTCTGAGTTGAAATATATAATCCACTTTAGTGTGTGTTATACACTATTACCCTTTCTGTATATTCTCTTTGAATTTTAGCTATTTCTATATATTTTACATGAATATTTTTTACAATATAAATTTTATTTTATTGAGAAAAATCAGAGTAAAACATTTTTTGTTTCTTAATATTATTTTCTACAATAAAGAATATAGAGCATTGACATAGATATTACACAGATGTGTGTTTAAATATATATAGATACATAAAATCACACATTTATTATAATGTTAGATATCAGATTTAAATTCACTTGTTGTAGCTCTAAAGCAATCTACAAAAGTTTATTATTATTATTCCTATTTTATTATTATCTATTTGTTTTTAAAAACATTTCTGTCTGCACCTGGGATTAAATAATGGAGAAAAATAATCTCTTGCTACAAGGAATTATTCGGGGGAGGGGGAGGGGAATAAATGTTATATTTATTTTGTTTGTTTTCTTGTAAGGCCAGCTTATTATATTATTAAAAAGACAATTCTCTCAACTAATAATAACAATCTTGCAATGACCAAGTTAATGCTAATTTTAGACTAATTTGAGAAAAGGGTTTAATAAAATGTTATTTAAAAAAATCCTTATTTAGCATGAGATATTATTAATAGTACATCACTATTATTGGCATGACTCTAATCTGGGAGATTTTATATTTAGTGTATATTATATATGTGTGTGGCTATATATATAAAAAGAGAGAGCAAACCATATATGTAAAATGCGTGGGTAAATAATATTGTTTATTCAATATATAAATATTTTGTTATGAAGTGTAAATGTGACTAGTTCCATCATTAATTAAATTAATGATTTTTTTTTTTTTAACGATTACAAATGTTTTGCAATGTAGTAGCATTTCATTTTAAACAGTGTGGACCCCAATCTCACTTTACGCAGTTTATACACTGGCTACCCCAATCTCTGTTTATACAATACTTAAATGTATCTACCTAAATTATGTCCATGAATATTGCCAGACTGTGTGCTTTACACATTTCTCCCTGATTTTTATTTTTTATGGTTCTTATTATATTATTGAACCTACAGAATTTTAATATCCTAATCCCTCCTACTTTTATGTCAGATCTGAACTGGGTGATTGTTAATAAAGTGGGCACCTACCTGCAGTGGTAAGGTCCTGTAACCTGGGCACAATAGATTATTATTTTTTTGTTAGGTTTTGTTTTTTATTAAGTAAAAGATGGGGTGCAGCACGTGGAAGGGGGAGCTGGGTTTTAGAACCATCTGATGAGCTCCAAATATTCAAGCCTTGGATCTTCTTCTCAATGAGAGTCCTTCTTCAGGATCACACTGAACGTTAATGGGGGTTGGTTGGTTGGTTGAAGGGAGGGGGATAATCCACCAGCCCCCATCCCCCTCTCTTCCTCCTTCCCCTCCACCATTCTGAGAAGTCTCTTATTGTTCTTGCAAATTGGTCCTTGCTGTGTCCCCTCCCCCAAATCCCACAGATTGTGAGCAGCCCTGGGGCTCATTCCTTCTGTGGCCAGGACCTCCAGCTCTCTCTCCTTCACCCCTCACCCCCTTGGAAGCAGGCAGCATACAGTGGGCATTGCTGGTAGGAGGGCATTGTGCCCTCTGTCCTGACATTCAGCTCCTGGCCTCCATAAAATCCCAGGCAAGGCTGGAGGGTCTCCTGTCCTGGAAGGGGTCTTCCTGGGGTCCATGGGCTCCTTGTGGGCTCCTAGATCCAGCAGCTTTGCAGGACTTTCTCCAGGGAAGACTTGTACACCTACCTGAATGGCTGGTGCTGTGACAGATCTGTGAGCTGCTCCTGGCTACATGTAGGGCGGCTGGGAGACAGCAGAGGCTGAGCTAGCTTGGCTGGGAGGGAGGGAGGGAGGGGGAGCATTGGGGGAGGGAAACCTGCTGGAACTAGCAGCCTTGGTAAAGGGAGCCCCAGGCCACACCCCCTCTTAAGGTGGCACTGCCCTAATTTCTGATCACTGACACAAAGTGTCCTGTAACACACAATGTATCCTGTAACACACAATGTATCCTGTAACACACAGTGTATCCTGTAACACACAGTGTATCCTGTAACACACAATGTATCCTGTAACACACATTGCATCCTGTAACACACAGTGTATCCTGTAACACACAATGTATCCTGTAACACACAGTGAATCCTGTAACACACATTGCATCCTGTAACACACAGTGTATCCTGTAACACACAGTGTATCCTGTAACACACAATGTATCCTGTAACACACAGTGTATCCTGTAACACACAGTGTATCATGTAACACACAGTGTATCCTGTAACACACAATGTATCCTGTAACACACATTGTATCCTGTAACACACAGTGTATCCTGTAACACACAGTGTACCCTGTAACACACATTGTATCCTGTAACACACAGTGTATCCTGTCCTGTAACACACAATGTATCCTGTAACACACAGTGTATCCTGTAACACACAGTGTATCCTGTAACACACATTGTATCCTGTAACACACAGTGTATCCTGTAACACACAATGTATCCTGTAACACACATTGTATCCTGTAACACACAATGTATCCTGTAACACACAGTGCATCCTGTAACACACAGTGCATCCTGTAACACACAGTGTATCTTGTAACACACAATGTATCCTGTAACACACAATGTATCCTGTAACACAATGTATCCTATAACACAGTGTGTCTTGTAACACACAATGTATCCTGTAACACACATTGTGTCCTGTAACACACAGTGTATCCTGTAACACACAATGTATCCTGTAACACACAGTGTATCCTGTAACACACAATGTATCCTGTAACACACACAGTGTATCCTGTAACACACACTGTATCCTGTAACACACAATGTATCCTGTAACACACATTGTATCCTGTAACACACAATGTATCCTGTAACACACAGTGTATCCTGTCCTGTAACACACATTGTATCCTGTAACACACAATGCATCCTGTAACACACAGTGTATCTTGTAACACACAATGTATCCTGTAACACACAATGTATCCTGTAACACAATGTATCCTATAACACAGTGTGTCTTGTAACACACAATGTATCCTGTAACACACATTGTGTCCTGTAACACACAGTGTATCCTGTAACACACAATGTATCCTGTAACACACAGTGTATCCTGTAACACACAATGTATCCTGTAACACACACAGTGTATCCTGTAACACACACTGTATCCTGTAACACACAATGTATCCTGTAACACACAGTGTATCCTGTAACACACAATCTATCATGTGACACACAATGTATCCTGTAACACACAGTGTAACCTGTAACACACATTGTGTCCTGTAACACAATGTATCCTATAACACAGTGTGTCTTGCAACACACAATGTTTCCTGTAACACACAATGTATCCTGTAACACACAGTGTATCCTGTAACACACAATCTATCATGTGACACACAATGTATCCTGTAACACACAGTGTAACCTGTAACACACATTGTGTCCTGTAACACACAATGTTTCCTGTAACACAATGTATCCTATAACACAGTGTGTCTTGCAACACACAATGTATCCTGTAACACACAATGTATCCTGTAACACACACAATGTATCCTGTAACACACAGTGTATCCTGTAACACACATTGTATCCTGTAACACACAGTGTTTCCTGTAACACACAGTGTATCCTGTAACACACAATGTTTCCTGTAACACACAGTGTATCCTGTAACACACAATGTATCCTGTAACACACAGTGTATCCTGTAACACACAATCTATCATGTGACACACAATGTATCCTGTAACACACAGTGTAACCTGTAACACACATTGTGTCCTGTAACACACAATGTTTCCTGTAACACAATGTATCCTATAACACAGTGTGTCTTGCAACACACAATGTTTCCTGTAACACACAATGTATCCTGTAACACACAGTGTATCCTGTAACACACAATCTATCATGTGACACACAATGTATCCTGTAACACACAGTGTAACCTGTAACACACATTGTGTCCTGTAACACACAATGTTTCCTGTAACACACAATGTATCCTGTAACACACACAATGTATCCTGTAACACACAATGTATCCTGTAACACACAGTGTTTCCTGTAACACACAGTGTATCCTGTAACACACAGTGTTTCCTGTAACACACAATGTATCCTGTAACACACAATGTATCCTGTAACACACAGTGTATCCTGTAACACACAATGTATCCTGTAACACACAGTGTATCCTGTAACACACAGTGTATCCTGTAACACACACAGTGTACCCTGTAACACACACAATGTATCCTGTAACACACAATGTTTCCTGTAACACACAATGTATCCTGTAACACACAGTGTATCCTGTAACACACAGTGTATCCTGTAACACACACAGTGTACCCTGTAACACACAGTGTATCCTGTAACACACAGTGTAACCTGTAACACACAATCTATCCTGTGACACACAATGTATCCTGTAACACACAGTGTATCATGTAACACAATGTATCCTGTAACACACTATGTAACCTGTAACACACATTGTATCCTGTAACACACAGTGTATCCTGTAACATACAATGTATCCTGTAACACACATTGTGTCCTGTAACACACACTGTATCCTGTAACACACAATGCATCCTGTAACACACAATGTATCCTGTAACACACATTGTATCCTGTAACACACAATGTATCCTGTAACACACAATGTATCCTGTAACACAATGTATCCTGTAACACACTATGTATCCTGTAACACACAGTGTAACCTGTAACATACACAGTGTATCATGTAACACACACTGTATCCTGTAACACACATTGTGTCCTGTAACACACACTGTATCCTGTAACACACAATGCATCCTGTAACACACAATGTATCCTGTAACACACAGTGTATCATGTAACACACAGTGTATCCTGTAACACACAATGTATCCTGTAACACACAGTGTATCCTGTAACACACAATGTATCCTGTAACACACAGTGTATCCTGTAACACACAATGTATCCTGTAACACACAGTGTATCCTGTAACACACAATGTATCCTGTAACACACATTGTATCCTGTAACACACAATCTATCCTGTGACACACAATGTATCCTGTAACACACAGTGTATCATGTAACACAATGTATCCTGTAACACACTATGTAACCTGTAACACACATTGTATCCTGTAACACACAGTGTATCCTGTAACATACTATGTATCCTGTAACACACAATGTATCCTGTAACACACAATGCATCCTGTAACACACAATGTATCCTGTAACACACATTGTATCCTGTAACACACAATGTATCCTGTAACACACATTGTAACACACAATCCTGTAACACACAGTGTATCCTGTAACACACAGTGTATCCTGTAACACACAATGTATCCTGTAACACACAGTGTATCCTGTAACACACAATGTATCCTGTAACACACAGTGTAACCTGTAACATGTATCCTGTAACACACAATGTATCCTGTAACACACAGTGTCCTGTATCCTGTAACACACATGCATCCTGTAACACACAATGTATCCTGTAACACACAGTGTATCCTGTAAACACACAGTGTATCCTGTAACACAATGTATCCTGTAACACACATTGTGTCCTGTAACACACACTGTATCCTGTAACACACAATGCATCCTGTAACACACAATGTATCCTGTAACACACATTGTATCCTGTAACACACAATGTATCCTGTAACACACAGTGTATCCTGTAACACACAATGTACACACAATGTATCCTGTAACACACAATGTATCCTGTAACACACAGTGTATCCTGTAACACACAATGTATCCTGTAACACACAGTGTAACCTGTAACACACATTGTGTCCTGTAACACACAATGTTTCCTGTAACACAATGTATCCTATAACACAGTGTGTCTTGTTACACACAATGTATCCTGTAACACACAGTGTATCCTGTAACACACAATGTATCCTGTAACACACAGTGTATCCTGTAACACACAATGTATCCTGTAACACACAATGTATCCTGTAAAACACAATGTATCCTGTAACACAATGTATCCTGTAACACACAGTGTATCCTGTAACACACATTGTATCCTGTAACACACACAATGTATCCTGTAACACAATGTATCCTGTAACACACAATGTATCCTGTAACACACAGTGTATCCTGTAACACACAATGTATCCTGTAACACACAGTGTATCCTGTAAAACACAATGTATCCTGTAACACAATGTATCCTGTAACACACATCCTGTAACACAGTGTGTCTTGTAACACACAATGTATCCTGTAACACAATGTATCCTGTAACACAGTGTGTCTTGTAACACAATGTTTCCTGTAACACAATGTATCCTATAACACAGTGTGTCTTGTAACACAATGTTTCCTGTAACACAATGTATCCTATAACACAGTGTGTCTTGTAACACACAATGTATCCTGTAACACAGTGTGTCATGTAACACAATGTATCCTGTAACACAATGTATCCTATAACACAGTGTGTCTTGTAACACAATGTTTCCTGTAACACAATGTATCCTATAACACAGTGTGTCTTGTAACACACAATGTATCTCATCATCCTCATAGCTGACTGTGATCAGAGTTTGGTCCTGATCTGGTTCCCTATTCCCTAAACAGAAATAAACAAAAACTGAATTGCAAATGTTAAGCTAAACTTGCTAGTCTGTTACTAAAATTAGAACTTTGTGCCTATATTTTTGCAGTTAATTTGCCATTTGCTGTAGTTCAGTTTTTAGCGAATAAACTCCCATGTGGTTTCCTGTTGTACCAGAAGCATTTATGCATTTGTCGAATACAATAGACACAGGGATAGGCAAGCGTCGGCACTCCAGATGTTGTGAACTACATCTCCCATCATGCTTTGCCTGCATTATGGCTGTAACCGCATTATGGGAGCTGTAGTCCACAATATCCGGAGTGTTGAATGTTGCCTACCCCTGTTAGATTGTTTATTGTAATTGGCCTTATTACGTAATACGTAAAGTGAATGTCACAATACTATAACACACAATGTATCATGTACAGTGTATCCTGTAACACACAATGTATCATGTATTACAGGATACATTTTGTGTTACGAAATACGTAAACAGAAAGTCACAATACTGACTCAGTAGGTAAAAACTCTTTATAACAAGTCTAAACAATTGAAACAGATACATTATAATGTAATATTAGGGAATCATGGGACAAAGTGGACAATGAGGTCCTCTGCCCTCGTCCTGTAAAGGCATCTTGCAAGGTTTAAAAGACGAGCTGGCACTGGGATAATACTGTCCACGTGGGGACTATGCTTCCATTTAAAGCTGGCTTTCAAGCAGCCCCCTCCTTCTTCACAGCACCAGCACTGCCCTATTAACCCTCCGCCTTCTGTAGTAGTGAGCATTCTCACAAAATACTCGAGCCATCACACATTTTAATTTGGATTTAAAAGTGTTTAAAAAATTCATAGTGTGTGGATACACTACTTGGGAAAAAAAATATTACAAAACAGATAAAGCAGAACATCTTGTTTTCAGTGCTAAAGCAGGCTGTGATAACTCCCATTTGTCACTGGAATAACTCCGGTTGGTGTTTGGAGTCATCAGAAACTCCAGAATTGAGATAAATCCACCTTTGCTGATTTGCTTTGCTGGCTTCCTTCCAGTTTCCAATCCTAAAACAGCCTAAAAGCTTTCCATTCCTTTCCAAATGTTATGGAGCCGCTCCAGCCAATGGCACGCCGGCTTTATTCATGGGCTGACCTGCTTTAATGCTATTGGAGACATTTCTAATGACTCTCTTTGAAGAATACTCATTGTCTTAGCGATTTTAAAGGTAAAGAGACAAATTGGGGCTGCATAACCGGTGCTTGCATATAAACGTTATGACAGCGCATGTGACCCAAAAAGAATGAATTTCAGTAATGTGTTCAGCTGGGATGATATCAGGATGATGTGACTTGCAGTACAACAACAGCTGTTAAGGAATTCAACAAGGAGGCAGCGTGGTTAATAAAGAGAGAAAAGCCCCCTCTCAGAGAGTCCGTGCTCTGAATGGATATAAGGCTCATAGGAAATATGCAGAAATACTGACTTAAAGAAAGAGGTGGATTGCTGTGAAACAGATATTCTCAACACAGCTGGAAGAGGCTGATACAGAAAAAGACTTCAAAGAAGGTCATGGGGTTTATTAATGAGGGACAAACATGCACTTTTTGGATAGAAGTGCAGATTACATTCCAACTGTGCTAACCCGCTGCACCCCTCGCCCCCCTTTACTTCCTTCCTGTGCGCCTTAATGCTTTGAGTGCCAGAGGATCGAGCAGCACGTTAAACACCCTTTAGGCACTCTAAGGGTTAAGGACCATCTCCCCTCATCAGTACAAAGCACGCTTTCAACAGACGCCAGGCCGTGCCAATGAAGCATTGGATAATTTGGTCTCAATTAGCAGCCCGTTAGTACATTCAGGACGACGTGCAGCACCTGCTAACCCGCACTGTATTTTTCTATATATATAATGTTTGGGGAGCCAGTAGAACGGATAGCTTTAAAGCTCCCAGTTTGGGCACCGGTTCTATTTTGGCGTAAGACCGTTTTGCGTTAATAACAGTTATTTTATCACTTGCGACACCATGCCATGCCCTCTCTCTCTAAATATACATAGTAACAACCCCTGGATGTTGGGCTAAGGTAACACCCCCAGGATGTACTTGAAAACCAGAGTAATCTGAATGTACCTTTCCTGGTTAAATACTTTATTATTATTATTATTATTGTAATATCCGGATGATCTCGGATAAAAGCGTAAGGGAGAGAGAATTTCAGCTTCCCTGAAGGTTTACTGAAGATGGGTAATGAGAGGAGCATGGAAGGAACAAAAGAGGCTTTGTCATCACATGCCGAAATTTGTGTGTTGTCTAACTAGTCGTTGCCGGAGTGTAATGCAAAATGTGATTAGCAAACTGTTTACTAAGATTAAATACGAGGGTCTTCTAAATCTGTCTGTGACTCCTTGTGGACATTGCCCTTCCATTAGCATCGGGACTGTGATCCTTTTTGCTTACATTAAGCATAGAAATGTAAATGGAAAAACCATGGGTGGGATGGATAGGGTTTGTAACTGTCAATGTGCAAATACAGCTGCTTTAAAAAAAAAAATCACTAAATTGTCAACAGGAAAATCTTCAATGCTTTCAGCAGGCCATTGTTTGTCATTCACATACTTTTTACGTTTAATTCGTCTTTTGTTAAATCTTAATAATCCTGCAGCGTGTTGGTTTAGATTTCTTAACCTTTGGAGGGCTCGGGGCCAACTCCAAGCTAACTGGCGCCCAGTGTTAAAAATTAAATTAGCCCCCTTCAACACCACCCCCCCAAAAAATCAACAAACAAAACTGAGTGCTTAGTGTTTTTTTAAAAATTAGAACACTTCAATTTATCGTTGGATTCTGCAGGATCAGACTAACTTTATTGAATTAAGGAATACGACAGGTAATTTAGGAGCCAACATGATTTGATGATTGATGTATTTATTTTTAAATAGGGCGAGAAAGAGAGATTTGTACAAAATGATATAAAATAGTTGAAAATACTGAGAGCCAGATGTAAAATTTTGGAAGCCATGTCTATTCTATAATTACAGAACGGTCACTGCTCGGAAAGGGACTCATTAATTTACTCCAGTGAAAGCTACTGAAACACACTAACCTCCGTAGCAATTTAGTGTCCACCAACCCGGGGACTCACACAGGCCATTCATTCCTGAGTGCCTTACGCTGGCATGGCTCCACGGGAGTTAAATTAAATTGCATTGTATGCTCGAGGTGTGACAACACAGCCTGATATTTGATGGCAATTTAAAAAATAAATGTTTGTTATTTAAAAAAGGAAAACTAAAAAATATATCAAACCAAAATATATCAGACGATAGCGTAATCTTTGTTAGATACCAACTTTTGCAAAAAAAAAAAAAAACCCACAATCTTTTCATTACAGCATTGTAATGGAAGACTAGTCTGAACGTGTCTTTAGATTTCATTGATATTACAGGACCTGTTCTGTGGATCCAGAAGTAAACATCAACATTAAAAATCTGCACACCACTTCTCTGGATCCATAGGCTTCAAATATTGGCAGAACATTTCTTGGGACCCATAGGCGTTAAACATTTATGGACCATTTCTTAGGACCCATAGGCGTTACACATATATGGACCATTTCTTAGGACCCATAGGCGTTACACATATATGGACCATTTCTTAGGACCTATAGGCGTTACACATATATGGACTATTTCTCAGGACCCATAGGCGTTAAACATATATGGACCATTTTTCAGGACCCATAGGCGTTAAACATTTATGGACCATTTCTTAGGACCCATAGGCATTAAACGTCCATGTACCTATTAGCAGACAATTTTTTTAGGACCTATAAACATTAAACATTGGTGTACCTTAACAAACATGACTGTTCTGTGTTTTTATTTGTACAGAACTATTTAACTAGCCAAATTTATAAAGTGAGATTGTTGGAGGCGTTTTTCATTTGTATCTAAATGTAGTTTATGTGAAAATTGTACAGCAAAAAAAAATCTTCAATATCAAACATACAACATGAGTTGCAAAAATAAAAAATAAAAAAACTTAAAGACAAATCAACCCATTAGTGACCGTATATTCAATGCACAATATGTATGATGACAGGTTGAGCCTCAAACAATAACAGGTCCCAGGTATGTTGTCTTCTCTAATTTGGCCGAATTAAGAGATTGCACAGGAAGCAGAGACTCTACAATGCAAAGGGAGAGTGTGACTGTGGAAAAGGGAGACATTGCAGAAATTCACAATAAATATCATTTGGCTCCATCATAGCCAGGCAACAGAAAAAAAAACCATTGTCTTCAAAATGGGGAAAGTTTAAATCTCACAGTCATTATAGTGACACTGAACTGTTGCTCTGTTTTTAAGAAAGTCGCTAGAGAAGGGTGACATTGTTAAACTTTAGGTCTGGTGGCACACAATAATTCAGCCACATATTAGGGCACGAATGATGTCATTCTTAATTTTGGGATTACAGGGAGATAATAAATTGGAAACCGCCACTGAGTGAATTTCACAATGTTGCCCATAAAGTAAAACACATTAGATCATTAAGGCTGAATCAGTGGCAGGACCGATGACTAGGGGCAGGGGTAAGAGGTGGCATTTGCTAATTTAGTCACAGAATCCACAAATACGGTGTAGCTGATCGCCTTTGTTGCTTTAGGGGGAATCCAGTCCTGCCACCGTCACGTTTCTGGAAAGCATTGTCCAAAGAGATGGACAGAAGACCCTTAGTCTGCACAAGCGAGACGCACAACGCGGTGGCACTGGAAGAGTTAATATCCTGGTTGCCATGGAGATGGAGAAGGGAATTGATTACCTAGGCTGCAGTTGCTGCTGGACATTGTATGTTCGTTGACTGCATAATGGCCCTCCCGAGAATACATTGCTTGTGTGTCACCAGCACTGCTACACTAACAAGTTCACGAGGTCACTTTCCGTGGGAGCCACTTGTTATCTTGTATTGGCAAGGACAAGCTCAATTGACTATACATCACTGCGTGGATTCCCCCCAATAAATACACACATTTCATCATGGTCTGTACAGTGCTGCTAACACTGTCGGCTCATTTGCAAACAAAACTTTTTTGTAGACATTTATATCAAGCAAATAGTATTAATAACAGATTATTTAATCCAAGTACCTGCTATATCCAGCATTGATCTAACTGGTAACCCAGCAACTTATCCCTACTCAATGCCCTTTACATGTGAATTTAAAGCCATCCTAATGTACCAACCCCTGAGTGCTTCTACCACACCAATTCAGACTACATCTCGCCTGTGTTAGCACTCTCCCTGATCGCTGTGATAGGTAGCCACCATTTTGTATCTGCATTATATTCTATATTATAAATATCTAGTCGAGTTACAAAATAATGTGCTTACTAACCCATAGACATTCATTGGAAGTTACAGCAAATAATATGAAAGGAGGCCCAGATTGTGAAAATTTACAGGAGTCTGATACATATTTGTTGTGCTATTAAATAATTGCCTGATAAAGGCCTTAACTTGATCCTATTCTTCAAAGCTCGGAATCTCTTCCATAAACAATTAATATCAGTTTATACCATATGGACAATTGTTTCACATTCACGTAATTGCATTAAGTTACCAGAAATGAATTGTGGAGTCCTGTTCCTGTACTCTGAAAATAGTACACAGCAATGTTACTTTCGTATACATGACTACATAGTGTGTCTTGCAAACACTGCATGTTCATTTATTTACATTATGTGCTACTAACATTATTACACACTGTATTACATCATACCAATATCTGCCAACATTTCACGTGGACAAAGAAAGTACACTTTAATTTTAGGGGTGTGAGTGGGGTTGGGGGGGGGGAAGGGTTAGAGTGACAAAGGGTGGGGTAAATTTTAGATGACTTACTAATAACAATTTATACAACTAAAATGTAATTTAGAAGAAGACCAATGTATCTTATTTACACAGACTGATTTCTAAACACATTAATTGTAGTTTAAAGACACATTACTGGGAGTATTATTGCTGTGGAGCTCTGTTATACACTCAGACACATTACTGGGAGTATTATTGCTGTGGAGCTCTGTTATACACTCAGACACATTACTGGGAGTATTATTGCTGTGGAGCTCTGTTATACACTCAGACACATTACTGGGAGTATTATTGCTGTGGAGCTCTGTTATACACTCAGACACATTACTGGGAGTATTATTGCTGTGGAGCTCTGTTATACACTCAGACACATTACTGGGAGTATTATTGCTGTGGGGTTCTGTTATACACTCAGACACATTACTGGGAGTATTATTGCTGTGGAGCTCTGTTATACACTCAGACACATTACTGGGAGTATTATTGCTGTGGAGCTCTGTTATACACTCGGACACATTACTGGGAGTATTATTGCTGTGGAGCTCTGTTATACACTCAGACACATTACTGGGAGTATTATTGCTGTGGAGCTCTGTTATACACTCAGACACATTACTGGGAGTATTATTGCTGTGGAGCTCTGTTATACACTCAGACACATTACTGGGAGTATTATTGCTGTGGAGCTCTGTTATACACTCAGACACATTACTGGGGTATTATTGCTGTGGAGCTCTGTTATACACTCAGACACATTACTGGGAGTATTATTGCTGTGGAGCTCTGTTATACACTCAGACACATTACTGGGAGTATTATTGCTGTGGAGCTCTGTTATACACTCAGACACATTACTGGGAGTATTATTGCTGTGGAGCTCTGTTATACACTCAGACACATTACTGGGAGTTTTATTACTGTGGATTATTACAGAGTATTAACAGAGTATTATTACTCTGTTATACACCCAGACACATTACTGGGAGTATTATTGCTGTGGAGCTCTGTTATACACTCAGACACATTACTGGGAGTATTATTACTGTGGAGCTCTGTTATACACTCAGACACATTACTGGGAGTATTATTGCAGTGGAGCTCTGTTATACACTCAGACACATTACTGGGAGTATTATTGCTGTGGAGCTCTGTTATACACTCAGTCACATTACTGGGAGTATTATTGCTGTGGAGCTCTGTTATACACTCAGACACATTACTGGGAGTATTATTTCTGTGGAGCTCTGTTATACACTCAGACACATTACCAGGAGTATTATTGCTGTGGAGCTCTGTGATACACTCAGACCAACAATATGAAGCTCATAGAAAAGATGGACATTAGGATAGAAAAAAGGGGCAGAGGGATTTGGGACCGTCCCTCCTAAATAGGGACACTTGGGAGGTATGTATAACCTTTTAAATGTAATGCTATTGTGTGTGTTACCTTTAATGTAATATACTGTCATGCATGCAAAATGTATGTTCAGTGTTCAGCTACCTTAAAAACATAAGGCTTTCTTTAATGTAGAAGGTAAAGATGCATTAGGCATTTACATGGTTCAGATTGAGATAACTAGCAGGTGAAAAAATGAATCTATGTTTCAGTCTTGTTTCGTTCCTCCCCTGTCAGGATCTTACCAAGATCTTCGTGTCTGCACAAATCCAAATAGTGTTCTGTTTTATGTTCCACAATTCTCCGGGGATGCTCCACCACTCCTAACTAAATAAAGCTGGCTCCGAAAATGGCATATGTTTTAATTCTAGTACTATCACACCTGAGATACAGATTAAAGAATATTCGTAGATCTGATATTTTGGTAAATGGTAAGATTATAATATTGATATCGTCTGTCACAATTTGCCTTATTTTTTGGATTTCCCACTACCAGTTTTTATTAATCCTGTGTCTGTGATTTTTACAATTTCCTTTGTTGTTTTTTGCACAGTAGGTGCTTCAATATTTATGGCTTTTATTTTCATGTTTTATTTCAAATTAATAAGTATTTAATCCTTTATCCTTGTGTTTCAGAATATTTATCAACAAGTTCTGTTTAATGATGTACTATCTCATTGTACAGCGCTGCGGAATTTGTTGGCGCTATATAAATAATAATAATAGATTAGGCCTTGACAGTGCTTTAAGGAATGTATTACATCATAAACTCGAGTTTCATCCAAAATGCAATATATTTATTGTACTTGATTGCATAAAGTACCTTTGTTGCTTTGCACACAATCTGTTATATCCCTAACATTTTTCACACTATTAGACGTGGCCTGTAGTTCACATTGTGTGTTTATATTTTCTTGTTACATAATAATCTATATGTTATAGCAATTTGAGTGCACACTACCGAGATGTGCATAAGTAGGATTTCTAGATTGAAGGCTGCTCTAGAAAACATGACATCATTTGGCTAGATTTACCTTGAGAATGATGAAGGCTTGGCCATTATCTGATTGAAAGAAACCATTAAAATACAATATTAGCATTTGGAGAGTCTTAAAGCTGTAACATAAGACTGAAAAAGACTGGGATTTGGTTACCATCTGATAAAACTGGCCTCTGGGGCAGGACATCTAATTTAAGATGAATGGGGAAAGTGTGAAAAAAGGCACTCATTGTTTGAAGATAACCTCACCCAGCCCGAGGGCGTCCAAGAAGAGAAAAACCCGTGTTATCGGATTTCTGTCCAAAGGGACCCAGAATTTTATGGGGCCGTATTAATGAATGCATGGGACTGTTGGTAACAATGGCACATTACATTACAGCTTAACTCAATGAGTGCCAAGAATGTCATCTCACATTTAACAGGACAGTATCTATAAATACAATATAACTGATAGCACTGATTATTATCAATACTATTCATATTTATAAAGCACCAACAAATTCCGCAGCACCGATTCACATGCATTGGTAGAATTATCTATGTATCGGTTGTTTTTGCAGATTTTATAAACATTTCTAACATGAAATTTCAGATAACTGTGTACAAAGCGACATTGATTTCCTCCCTTTTGTTTTTAAGCATTTAAAGGGACCGGGAAAAAAAAGGTAATCGATTTTAACAAAAGAAAAAAAATTGAGAGAGAGAAGCATTTTCTAAGAAATGTAAGTCTCCTATTCTAACTTTTAATATCGCTCCAACATATTTCACAGTGCTGCACATTGAGTAGATTCTGCATATTATACATATACACGCATTGTATGTTTCATGTATATTTGATCAGTTTGAGGATCTGAACCTGCTCACAGTAGATGCCTCTTGCTTTGTCTGACCCGGCTCCTGGGGAGAAGCTGTCGTGAGGAATTCTGAATGGCGAGCAACGGATACATTTAGATTCCTTTTTGCCTCAGGCTGAGGATCTTAAGAAAAAAAAAAGATATAGGGAATCTAAAAAATAATAATAAAACACTAAAGTTCTGCTTAAAGGAAAAGTTGAACTGGCTCTTTTGAAATCTGATGTTAAGTCATGAATCTTGTGGTCTTCTCGATGAACAATTTAAGTGTCAGCACATTCTGTAAGATTTGTCTTGCGCTTTGTACATCCAACGCTCAAAAAATGCTCACCCAAGCTGTGTGTTGCTCCATTGTGCAATGAGTGTTTGTGAAGGTTTTGTGTTTTACCATAAGCGAGGAGGCAAGTTGGAGCTTGTGTGTTAGCAGCCTCTGTGGTTCAAGAAAAATCTGTGTTTCTCCCCACTCTCTGTAAGGCTATATGATATCAGTAACATTATATATATATATATATATGTGTGTGTTTTTCTCAATGAATAAATACCATTTCAGAGATTTTCCTAAAGATGCCCTTTTTTAGCTCAGATTGTTGAGCCTGTTGGATATTTTCCTCCCAAATCAGTCTTTTCCCTTTAAAACTTTTGTTTTTCATCCAGAAACATTTCAGAAGAGCCAAAGCCTGGTCAGTCGACCACAAAAAACAAATCCCAGATTGGCCTGAAACACGTGCGTTTCCACAGTTGTTATGGAAACGTCCGCCATGGCTTGAAATGTCACACTGGGAGTTTGAGTGAGCAGGTAATTTATAGGCCTATAATGAGGTCAGTCAGTAGTGTGTTTTGCTCTATAACTCTATACATGGCTTTATACCCATGAGAAGATTGTCTGTGTACTCCGTCCCAGGCATCATATTAAGGGACCAGATCCTTTTGCTATAGTTATATTAGAGCAGACTAATATCTGTGAATACACTATTATTTAGCACATAAGGTAAGCACAGTCTCAGCTCCTGTATCATTGTGCTCCATATAATTACATTTATAAAATGATTGCATTTAAAATGGAATTAGTGTATTATCAGTGTATGTACAGCGCTACGGAATTTGCTGGCGCTATATAAATAATAAAATAATAATAATATCATTAAAAATTGGAATATTCCATTTCAATGATTTCTCTTTATTTTTTTGTCCAAATATCAAGTCAGCAGGATTGCATGACCACTAGATAAAATGGCTAAATGAATTCTCGGCTCTTCCTCTACTTCCTTCAATCTTGGCTTTCAAAATGGCACCCACTCATGGGCATAGCAAGACACTGACTCTTCTTGACCCAAGCACTGCCCTCTTCTCACTCCACACAATCTGCTAGAGAGGATTTAACAGTGAATGTTTAGCAACATCGCTGAGGTACAGAGTTTCCTGGCCTCAGACATAAGAGGTCCATGTTTGTCACTTCGTACAGACCCTGGGTACAGTACAGTACCATGTACTGTAGAGCTGGAGTCAACAATGTAAACAAGCACATTCCTTCCATTTGTCTTTCAACAAATCAAATTTTTGCATTTGAATTGTTATTAGACAAATAGATTTGTTTAAAGACTAATGCCACTAATATACATGTCTAGTAATGACTGATGTTTTAATACAACACAACACAACACTGCCACACACTCCTAAACAGAGCAAAGACCTGGGGTAACCCTTGGACCCCTGTCTGTCTGAGCCCAAATACGTAATCCCGGATATGTTGCCTCCTTGAGAACATTAAAGTGAATCTATCACTTTCAGTGGTCTTTGCATATTTTGCAAAGACCCTGAAGATAACATTTCTGGTTAGGGTCCGGTGGCTGTGGGTTGAAGTGGAAAGTAGGTTTACTTAACTGAAGCTGTCTCTGGCAGCTGCCACCATCAACTTCATGGACGTCTTTCTTGGCTCCTGGAGCCGCATCAGTGCTATACGCTCAGCATGCGCAAGAGTGCAACACTGATGTCTATGGATGATCCTTTAGAACCAAGGGAGCCTCCGTAGATCTCATCTCCTAATGAGCCATCACTTGTGGCAGCTACTGGGATTGGACAAAAATGGTCTAATTTTTTTTTTGCCTTTTGTCAATCTCAGGTTTGTCCATAAGACAGAGAAAGGCAGCAAGAAAGATTCCCAGGCACTCAAAGTGTGAAGGCCACAGGCAGATTTATTGAAACAAAAAAGACAGCGACGTTTCAACCTACTGAGAGGTCTTTTTTAATGTAGTCCCTACATTGTCCTCTAGTTTCTGTGGATTTCTTTAAGATTTCAGTTAAATTCTAACGCAGTCTGGATCAGTATTTTAGAATATTCGTATCTTTATGGAATTCTGAGAAGTGGCAGAGCTGCTTTAAAACTAGATATATAAAGAGAATATTACCCCATTTCTTCCTGGCATGACCTCTGTTTATTAATGGACAGCTATGTTTTGAGAGCAATAACCTATCTAACCATTTCCATTCAGGTTTCAAACAAAACATGACGCCGAGACTGCTCTAAGGAGCAAAATTCGAAAACTGCAGGATGAAGTAAAATGTATAGTACTGATACTGGTCACAGTCTTGGCAACCTTTGCCACTGTACACCAAACGATGGACAAGTTGATTAGAAAGTAGCAGTTCAGAGATCTATGTGCTTAGTAACACAATTCCTTTCTAAGTTACTACGGAAAACGTCTGAATACAGCGTACACAAAAAATAAATAGTTTTACATTTTACAAGGATACTGGTAGCAACGTATTCAGTCACACCAGATGGCCATATCATGTTAAGCCCACCACGACATTTGGGTACTCCAATATCAGTGGGTCCTACACTAATTTTATCATTGTAGATAAACATGCTAACTGCATACTTACTGCCTAAACTACTTTCAATAAAAACAGAAAATTCAGTGCACTCCATAGCAACTTCAGTGCTGACAGATTTAGTAAGTGTTTTTTTTTTTTTAAAACACCTAATCCAGGTTAAAAATAATGGGGGTTTAGTTACATTATATGATCATACATTGCATAAGCCTGCCACAACGTCAATGTACCCCATATTCGGCAGGTCCTACACTACCAGCCTAGTGCCTGCTTCGTGAGTTACTTACTTGGTGGAAATGAACGCATCTTGAGTTCTCTGCAGTACAAGGCTCAATAGGGCCCTGGGATGAGGCACCTGTGACAGGGAGGGGTGGGAAACCCCTAGGCTGGTAGTGTAGGACCTGCCAAAGATAGCCTACATTGACGTGTGGAGAGTCTCTGGGAGCAGTAAAGCAGTGGGTATTGCAGTTAGCATGTTTATCTAATAACTACAGCAATGATATATTTGTTTAAATGACAGAAAAAAAATCTGTTTATATTATTGTAGGCAATCAAAAATTTCTCAATTGCAACAGAAAAAGTGATAGATAAAATAATGAAACTGGCTGCTGGTAAAAGAGAGAGAACTCAATTCAAGCCCTGACATCTTAACTCCGAGCAAGACATTCTGAAGGTCCATTCAACCTGCCTGACATCAAGATTTTTAACCAGATATCTCTATGTCAAATGACTTTGCCGTTATTATACACCCATCTTCAAAGACAAAATGAATACAGAATTTTCTGCAGCAGTTCAGGGATCAATTTATGGTACACACTATCATCGAAGACCAAACGACTTACAACAAACCTGTCACAGTGTTGGACCGGTGCCTACATGTGACAGTGTCCGCTCGGCTTGGCCACGCCAGGTGCATCCCTTTACCATGCTGCTTCAGTCCGCCTCCCACGGTCTGCATCCTTGTCTGGCCTTCTGTTGGACAGCCGATTCATGCCGCAGCCCCTTTATAGCGCGGCCTCTGCTAGTTGCATTAGTAACGCAAGGAGGCTTGCGTCTTTACATTGATGACATTAACACACATTTTGCTGTCACATGGGCAGAACCGACCAGTCACTGACCTTATTTAAACTCATTCTGTGTCCGGAAGTGGTTTCCATTTGCTGGTTATCCCAGAGTGCGTTTATCTTGTATAATTTATTGGCGTTTCAGACCTTGGCTTGTTTTTTGACTATTCTTCTTTCTGTTGTCCTTGACTTTTGGCTTGTCTTATCATATTTGTCTCATTCTGTATCCCTGACCTTGGCTGTCTCTAAATATTCTATTTGGCATGACATCCGGCCACTCTGAGGCCTGGTTATATGCTTTTTTTCACCTACTTTCAATTATCATTTATTTACTAACTTAGGCACCACGTGTTGGGTCACTGTTAATCCTGACGAGATCCTTGAAAACATGTCTCTTTTACCAGGTCTACAATAACACAGCAAAAACCTCATGGCTTTCTTCCACTCAATACCGATACACCTGTCATCCTGCCATTCCACACATAGAATCGGAGAACGTCCTTCTTACGTGCGATGTGAATACTGAAATAAGACCAAGACGAATAGCTAGTGTGTCCTTAATGCTGCTTTTACACATATTTAAGAATTAACTGCAAATCCAGAAATAATCAAGAAATGTCCTCTTTTATTGGGGATAACTTTAATTTAGTTTTGACCACATAAAAAAGATTCACACACATAGCTGGGTGGTATGTTGCAATTTCGGCGACCAAGTTAAAATCTTTTCTTAAAGAATCTTGCCAAATGTATTTATCCCACAACTGCATGTTTCACCATCAAATCTGCCCCCTACAATATTTACTCACTCATTGCTTTGTTTATGTTTCTAAGTATTGTCTCTCAACAGACGTCAATGTCAACGCCTGGTCTGATCATTGCGACATATTACTTAAGATGTCAATTTCTCAATACTCCGACCCTCGTCCTTCTCTTTACATACAGACCAGGTATTCCTGTACAATTACACTCAAAGCAAAATAAAAAAAATAAAAAGAAAAACCAAAATGGACACCAAAACAACCAACAAACCCTTCCTTGCTGTCCCTCTCTCTACAAAAAAAATGTTTGGAGCTCAAATTATTTTGATAGAAGATAATTAAAGCTGCAACCGCCTCCAGATATTTCCTAATACACTCTGATTTCCTCCCTTCAACGTGTACTTTTTCTTAATGGTTGTCTGATTTCGAAGACTTGGTTGAAGACCTGGACCAAGCTCACTGACAAAGTCCAATATTTTGCCCGGTACACCTCCACAACTCTGATTTATGTTGTGGATGTTACGCAACGGGTGCTCAACATTCACATGTGGTAGTTATAACTAAAAACCATGACTACAGCTATGTAACCTAATACTGAATATGTTTTACAAACTTCTGAAGTTGAAGCTATGGCCCATAATACTGTCATTCTTGCTGTCCAAACCTTTAGACAAGATTAACAAACCTCAAAATAAACTCTTACACTAACTGTGGGTAAGACACGTGGCTTCAAGATTTTACCCCTTTCTTCTCTAAACGTCTGCTGAAAATCACAGATAATGTGGCACTTGATACATTAACAGAATGAGTCACCGAGGATTCTTCCTCTTTCACCAAGATCTGCGTCCCATTATTGTCACGCTGTAAGTTCCGTTTACATGATTCAATCTGACACTTCTGTTTGTTTGTGTATGTCCTGGTTTGCACAATTAAGGCTGTATTTAAAATTATACGCACAACAAACCATTTCCTGCACTTATTAAAGGTACAGTTTGAGTACAGGCATAGACAGATCTTCCCATGGATTCCAAACAAGAAGAATATTATTTTCGGGTAGATCACCCTATGGTAATTCTGTTCTGTTCTATAGAAGAATTCGCACACACCCACATCTTCATCAACTCATTCTATAATAAAAATCATTTAAAACATCTATCTGAAAAGAAATGAATATGGACAGAACAAAAACGGTAAGAGGCCTAAAACACACACGGAAGGAAGCAAGGCACGTACACTGAACTTACACACACAGAGTTAGACAAATCAACTTAAGAACGTAACATTATGGAAGGACCACCTAGCTCGCCGCACTAATCAGAATACCCCTACCTACTAAGCGAAGGCGAACTCGCCTGATAAAGACTAGAGGAGAAACTAGGGATGAAGGCCTGACACAGACAGCACCCCTGTTGGGCAAGATTAAACATAAACATGCCCTGACACTTAGCTTGGTGTTACAGAACGCATCCAACCCCAATTGGATAATCATTGACTTCCCACAAGATGCACAGACCATAATCACGAACTTTGTTTAACCGACACAAAATGAGTAACACTGAGCGCACAAGTAACCAGTTGGGGAACACCAAGCCAGCTCTAGCGGTGAACCCAGTACAAAAACACCAATCAGATAAATCCCGGAAGCCACACGCGCTATGCATAAGCCTACAGAACTAGTCTGTAGTGACAACTCCAACACCGACCTCATTACACACTACGACTCATGCGAAGTGTCCGGTATCTATGAATATGTCTATAGATGTGAGAATGAAGTTGTAAATTGAAAATACACATATGCATTCTTACCACTAACCCTCCCATCCCCTCTTGATCTTTGTAACATATTCTACACACCTAATAGTGGGAGCACCATAAGGGACCTGGGTGTCCGTCAACATTGCGGGCCTGCGAGCTCAGATAACTATGTACATCACCTGTGTTTAACTTTTGACTACACCTTTTATTTGTTATTGAATTGCAAAAATGTTTGGAGATCTGCGAATCTCACGGATGTCTAAATACTACATAAACAAATAAAACTCAGATTTACAACAAAAAAAAATCTATCTGTGATGTATCTGTGTCTTATTACATATTTACAATCATGTACAAAATAAAGAGTTTAAAGAAAAATAAATGAATTTTTCGAAGTGATTATTTAGTGGGGTAATAGCTGCTTGATCCAAGGAGACATCTGACTGCTATTTTGGGGTCAAGAAGGAATTTTTTCCTAGTTTGTGGCAAAATTGGAAGCGCTTCAGACCAGGTTTTTTGCCTTCTTTTGGATCAACAGCAACAACATTTGTGAGGAAGGCTGAACTTGATGGACGCAAGTCTCTTTTCAACTATGTAACTATGATACGTAGAGCTTTTTTTAAAAAAAATAAAGAACTTTAAATGTGTGTTGGATACATACAGTTCTGTAACATGTTTTTAATGTTACGGTTGTACTATTTCATTCTTATTCGATCCCAATGCAGACATCTTTTATGTTATGTCTCATTATTAGATGAACCCCAGCTCAGAGCTGGATTAAGGTACTATATAGCGGATACCAAGTTAGACCCTATCGCTCACAAAAATAGTAGTGCACACGCTTAGCAATGGAGTAATCCCACAGGGGTGCTCAAGGAAGGGAGGACAATCCACCAAGATCCCATATCATCCGATTTCACCTCAATGCAAAGTGCTGTAGAAGCAATCACGAGCCTGTATTTTCTTTCTGTGGCCCATAGCAGAATTTCTGTAATTCTACGCTCCATAGAATATATCCCAAAGTGTCTCATTTAATCGAGCTGTACTACTTCTGCCTCTTCACAAAGAATTCACTGTGTCTACTGAAAGTACTAATTTCTTACATTCTATTGAGTACGACATCTCTTACGTTCTAGAATGATATGTGTTCTCTGAATGGTTGTTAGACCTCGCCTGCATACTAAGATGATTCAGAATGTGGACTTGTTGAGGCCACACGGTGATCCCACTCCAACTGGTTCCTGAGTGAAATATCTCAAGTTTTGATCATTTCTTTCCGATTTTATGTGATGAGTGTATAAAAGGAGACTGCTAAAAACGGATGTGATTTGAAGACAAGGACATTACTGATATAAGGCATTAACATATAATAGTGACATTGAGATCTGTCGTTTTGACCCAATCAAATCTGCTGCATACAAACACACAGAGTAATAGCAAGCCTGTGAATCTTACAAGTTACACCTTGCTGTCAATTCAGTGAAAATAAGAAACCGGCAAAGAGGAAAAAATGGCAGTGACTAAATTCTAAAACTGTATAGAGATCCAACTTCTCAGGAGATCCGTCCTCCCAGGAATAATATTGAGATTACTTAAAATAGATTTTGTATAGCGTGAAATATTTCACAAGTCCCAGTAATGCCTTGAAATAATAAGACATTGAAACACCCAGTATGGCTGGGGGACACAAAGAGACACAGAGGGGCTGGGGAACAGGCAAAGGAGACTGACAGAGGCTTTAACGAGTCGTGTCGACTAAAATCTACTGGAGATTTAGATGACTAAAACTAGGCTAAAACTAACACAATTCAGATGCCTAAAATGGCTTAGTCAAAAGACTACGACCAAAACTAAAAATGGAGAAATATACTGAGAGAGTGTGTGTACGGTACCTGATGTCAGGGCAGTGACTGCCGACGTCCTCGCGGCAGAGTTTCGGTACCTGCCGCTCCCAGAGACCCCTCTCCCGGGTCTGCGGTGGCAAGATGGCGGCTTCCACGCGGACCCAGCATTCTGCACAGGGAGGAGGAGGAGAGCTGCAGATCTATTAGGAAGGGACAGTTTAGGGACTAAGAAGTAAACCAAAATGGCGCTGAGTCCCTGACCTCTCTTTATAGCCCCTGTGTGCTCCACCTACTGGTGGGAGGTGGCCGGTCAGGTGATCCTGGCCACCTATTTAAACCAAGCTCACCTTCCACCTGCCTTTTGCTCTGATTTTCAGCTTATGTTCTTGGACTCTGACCCTTGATTCCCTGATTGATTACCCTTGCCTGCTGCCAGACCTGACTCCGGATTGATCGGCTTCTTTTGTCTGCTGCCTGACTTTGGATTCCTTTTCCATGCCTCCTGCTCCTGTTCTCTTGGATTCCTCATTTGGCTTCTTCCCATTAAAGGCCTCCGTGCCACCACAGACTCTTTGGGACCCTGTCTCCACTTCCAGGTGCTCCTGAGGGTCGTGATAGTAAGGGAGTGCTGTTCCGCTGCAATTAGGTTCCATCACCTCTACAAAATCCCCAGGTGGGTGTGAAACCTGATACGTATATGAATGTTGAGAGATATTCTGAGAGAGTGCAGGGTACCTGATGGACTGGAGATATGGTTGTAGAGGGTTTTACTGATGGAGTTATGGATACTAATTCTGAACAATGAGTGGTCAGTGTGACAGTAATAAATACTCATCAAGTCTCGGTTTCCCCTGTCCCTGTGATGTTTTTTTTTACCAGAACGAGCAATCTTATAAAGTGTGCATGTGCGGCGCGAGCATTATGAGCAAATGACGCAATTGCCAGGGCTATAAATGGATTATTTGTAAATTCTGTGTATTCTCCTGTCAGCATGTTAATAGACTCTGAAATACCCCAGTAATTCTGGGTTTTCTTTGTCGGCTCAGTAAATTCCAGTACCTATTAGCACTGTTACTGCTTGGTTTCTATCCTTCCTGAACTCATTCTCTATCGATATCACAGTCCCCACTTACCTGTCTTCACACAAGCTCCAAAGTGATTGCGAAATGACAGCCAGGACCAAAGAGAAACACACACAGCCATGAGGATTGAGCCTCAGAGATCTCTGTGGAGGGAGGGCCACATTGTGCACAATTTTTAAACTAAACAAGATTTTGCAGAAGACTTACAGCAAATATGTAAAGCAAGCTTATCTGGAGTCTCTCAATGCAGACGATACAAAAGTGCAACAAACATTTGAAGCTTGGCAAGTCTAGCTCTGAATTACCTGTAGTAATTCACAAATGGGGGACACCGCACTCACACTTAGGAATCCGAGTGCTTATCAGGGCCAAGGTTGGCAGAACTCTAAATTTACAATAGGTAAAATAAATTAGGTCAAGGTACTCAGGATTGCTGCAGGAAGGATGGTTTATTGGAACAAAAAGTGTAACGTTTCAGCATACACAGAGGCCTTTATTAAGCTTGATAAAGTTCTCTGTGTAGGCCAAAACGTTGAACTTTTTTGTTCCAATAAACCTGCCTTCCTGCAGCAATCCTGAGTGCGTGGACCTAATTTATTTTAGCTATAAATTAGCAACTCATTTATAAATTTACACATAGGCGTGCGCACGGGGTGTGCCGGGTGTGCCTGGGCACACCCTAATCCCCACGGCATGCCTATGTATTGAGTCCTGCAGGAACAGAGTTCTTGCACTTTTTTGAGCAGGAATGCTGTTCCTGCAGGCACTCAGCACCCCCAAATGCTCCCCTTCCTCCCCCGTGTTCCCCCTGTCATGGGAGGGGGCCAAGAGGTGATGGACCCCCCCGGTCGGGTGCTTGCCTCCAGATCAGGCGCGGTGAGGGAGCGGTGTCCACTCTGCTCCCTCGCCGCGTCTGATCTGGAGACAGGCACCCGACCCACCGGACCCCAGGGACAGGTCCACGCCAGCTCTCCAGGTAGGGAGGCTGGGTGGACATTTTTTAATAAAAAAAATAATAATTTGTGTCTGTGAATGTA
This sequence comes from Pelobates cultripes, assembly GCA_933207985.1. Classification (NCBI taxonomy): domain Eukaryota; kingdom Metazoa; phylum Chordata; class Amphibia; order Anura; family Pelobatidae; genus Pelobates; species Pelobates cultripes. Next base: position 6,016,395 of record OW240916.1, read on the forward strand.
TGTGTATGTGTCTGTGAGTGTGTGTGTGTGTCTGTAAGTGTGTCTGTGAATGTATGTGTATGTGTCTGAGTGTGTGTCTGTGAGTGTATGTGTATGTGTGTCTGTGAGTGTATGTGTGTGTGTGTATCTGTGAGTGAGTGTGTGAGTGTGTGTCTGTAAGTGTGTGAGTGTGTGTTTGTCTGTAAGTGTGTGAGTGTGTCTGTAAGTGTATGGGTGTGTGTCTGTGAGTGTATGGGTGTGTGTGAATGTATGTGTGTGTCTGTGAATGTATGTGTGTGTCTGTGAGTGTGTGCGCACGCGTATATATGTGTGTGTCAGTGTGTGTGAGCATGCGTGTATATATATATATATATATATATATATATATACACACAGGTGTATATTGTTTTTTTAGGGGGGTGGGAATCTTGGGAGAGTTCCCACACTTTATTCCCCAGGACTTCTCTGGAGATCTCCAGATCTCCCCTGTCGGCTCAAGCAGAGTCGGCGCTATCTGAGTGCCGGCTCTGCTCTAAGCCTCCATGGGCTGGCGGGGAGATCAAAGATTTACCTCACCAGCCCACAGCAGCATGGAGGGAGGCAGGAGAGGACCCGGGGAGCTCTAGACAGCAGCTCCGCCAGGTTCCTCTCACGAGATCTGAGCATTGCCATGGCAACGCTCAGATCTCGCAAGAGTTAACTCTAGCCCCGCAGGCTAGAGTTCACTCTCCACTGGACCACCAGGGATGGCACATGGCAGCAAGGATCCCCCCTCCCTACATAAGGTAAGAAGGGAGGGGGGATATTTACTAATCTGCCCCCACCTCCACAATCCCTCCAAACATATAGCACACACACACACACACACACATACAGCACACACACACATACAGCACACACACACATACAGCACCCTCACACAAACAGCACCCACACACATACAGTACACATACAGCACCCTCACACACACAGCATGCTCACACACAGTACACTAACTGCACCCTCACAAACACACACAACACCTTTACAAACACACAACACTCTGACACACAGCACACTAACAGCACCCTCACAAACACACACACACACACACACACACAAACAGTACCCTCACAAATACATGACACCCACACACATCACACAAACGGCACCAACACACACACGCACACATCACAAAAACAGTTTATTAGTGTAATCTAATACCGACAGATGTGATGCTCACCGGGACCTGGGTGTGAATTTCACAACTTACTGTACATTTCCTGGCATTTTAATCGGCACAATGTATAAACGGAATGCTGTCACTTATCCCAAGTGAACTCTGAGACACATGTCTAGTGCTGGAGAGAATGACTTTAAATATGTTGTAAAAAGTTTTACTTAAAAAAAAATGGGGGCGCTACCACACATACATTTCTACTACATTGCAGCCCACTTGACACAAATAGCGATGTGGCACACCCCTCCGGACACCAGGAGATGGGTGGACCTGGAATCCCTGATTATGAAATCGGACCTTCCTCAGTTTTACATATGGACCCCGAAAGAGCACAGAGCACTTTTAAGGACTACCTGCCCAGCTATTACAAATTCGATTCACATCTGGGACAAATATGCCACAAAATACAAACTAACAACATCGTCCTCCCCCCTCACCCCCATATACAGAAATAGGGCATTTATTCCAGGCATGAGACCCAGAGATTTCAAAGGCCTGGAAAATGCAGACCTACAAAGAATTCATCAACTCTACACAGGTCACGACATAATCACCTTCTCTGAATTACAAACCAGAACAACCCTAACCCCCGCAGATTTCTTTAGGTACCTCCAGCTAAGACACTATGTGTCAGGAAACTGACAGGGATCCAATACGCAGAGTGCGCACAGAAGGAGGTACGTATACCGGACCTTAGAATGGCCGGACTAACGTAAGGACAAGCAAGAATAGTCAAAAGGTAAGCCGAGGTCAAGGGAGCCGGAGGACAGGTAAGCGAGATACAAGCCGAGTCAAAGGAGAGGAGAGGACAACAGGACAAAAGACAAGCAAGGGTCAAAACCGGAAACACAAGATAAAGAACGCGCTGAGTGACTAGCAAGCTAGAACCACGACAGGGCAATGAGCAGTAGTAAAGGTTTCCTTTAAATACCCTGTACCTAAATAGAGACCACGCCCCCAAAAGGTCCGGAATAGCGGTTCCCGGCACTTTATGCAAATGCCGACGTCATGACGTCGACGCTAGCCGTCGCGTCATAAAAGGGGGAGGAGCTAGCGCGGCCGGCGCGAAAACGGCCGGAATATGCCGAAATGCTAGGGGAAGGGAGCCCCTAAGCAGAGAGGATGTCCTCCCTGGATACATCACCAACAGGTACCCTGACAGTACCCCCCCTTCTAGAAACGCCCACCGGGCGGATGGGACCTGGCTTAGAAGGAAAACGAACGTGGAAGGCCCGAAGAAGACGAGGAGCATGCACGTCTATACCAGGAACCCAAGACCTCTCTTCAGGACCATAACCTTTCCAGTCTATGAGGTATTGCAGCTTCCCCCTAGAAATACGAGAATCAAGGATGGACTTGATGATATATTCCTCCTGACCATCCACACGGACCGAGGATGGAGGAGCAGAGCGGGAGGAAAATCTGTTACAAACAAGAGGTTTTAATAACGACACATGAAAAGAGTTAGGGATGCGTAGAGTAGGAGGTAGATCCAGCAAATAAGAAACCGGGTTGATCCTCCTCAGTACCCTGTAAGGACCAATGTAACGAGGAGCAAACTTCAAGGAAGGAACTTTCAGGCGAATGTGTCTGGTACACAACCAGACCCTATCCCCCGGAGAAAAAATAGGAGCAGGACGTCTACGCCTATCAGCATGTGACTTAAACACCGCGGAACTACGTTCAAGAATTTGTCGAGTCTGATCCCACAACTTTCTCAGGTTGGCTACATGAATATCAACCGACGGTATACCCTGGGAAGGAGACACCGACGGAAGAACAGTAGGGTTAAAGCCATAGTTCAAGAAAAAGGGGCTATTACGAGTGGAACCACAAACAAGGTTGTTGTGAGCAAACTCCGCCCAAGGAATCAGACCGACCCAGTCATCCTGGTGTTCAGAAACAAAACAACGTAGATATTGCTCAATTTTTTGGTTAGTGCGTTCGGCTGCTCCGTTAGATTGAGGATGATAGGCCGAAGAAAAATTCAGTTTGATGCCCAACTGTGAACAGAAGGATCTCCAAAAACGGGAAATAAATTGGGAACCCCTGTCTGACACAATCTCATTGGGAATACCATGTAAACGGAAAATTTCTCTAGCAAATATCACGGCCAGTTCGGGGGAGGACGGAAGTTTAGGCAAGGGAACGAAATGAGCCATTTTAGTAAACCTGTCAAGGACCGTGAGGATAACTGTATGCCTATTGGAAGCTGGTAGATCAACAATAAAATCCATAGCCAAACAAGCCCAAGGTTTGTTGGGAACGACTAAGGGCTGCAATAAACCACAAGGGAGATCCCGCGGAAGTTTATTCCTGACACAAACATTGCAAGCCTTGACAAAGTCTTCCACATCCCTACGTAAACCGGGCCACCAGAAGTCTTTGGAGATCAGGCAGTAAGTTTTGTGGATGCCGGGGTGACCAGCGATCTTGCTATCGTGGAAACAGCGAATAATGTCCACTTGGAATTTGGGAGACACGAACAAGCGGCCCACAGGAGTACGTTCGGGAGCAAGAGATTGTTCGTTCTGAATATCAGCGAGCAATGGAGAGTGTATTTTGACATTGGTGTTGGCGATAATATTGACTCCAGGAATAATAGGGAACAAAGTATCCTCTGTAGAGGTGGTAGGTTCGTGCTGACGTGACAAAGCGTCTGCCTTAGTGTTCTTAGAACCAGGCCTGTAAGTAAGCACATAATTAAAGTGTGTAAGGAACATAGACCAACGTGCCTGCCTGGCAGATAATCTTTTGGCCTCCCCCATATACGATAAATTCTTGTGGTCAGTCAAGATAGTAACTGGGAGGACGGTGCCCTCTAACAAATGTCTCCATTCCTTTAATGCCATAATGATAGCTAAAAGTTCTCTATCACCAATGTCATATCTCCTTTCAGTGTGTGATAGTTTCTTGGAAAAAAAACCGCAAGGGTGCAGCGGCTTATCTAAACTTTGTCTTTGGGACAACACTGCGCCTATCCCTGTTTCAGACGCATCAACTTCAAGTAAAAAGGGTAGAGAGGTATCAGGATGAACTAATACAGGTGCTGAGGCAAAAGACTGTTTGAGCGTTTCGAAAGCAGATAAAGCCTCAGTAGACCAGGTTTTGGTATCGGCTCCTTGTTTGGTCATATTAGTGATAGGAGCGATAACAGAGGAGTACCCTTTAATAAAACGTCTGTAATAATTAGAAAATCCAAGAAATCTTTGTATGGCTTTGAGTCCCTTAGGTAAAGGCCAATCTAAAATCGATTTTAGTTTGGTCGGGTCCATCATAAACCCGTCTTTGGAAATTACGTAACCTAAGAAAGTTACCTGAGACTGGTCAAAGCTACATTTTTCCAATTTACAATACAATCCATGTTGTAAAAGTTTCTGTAATACCTTTCTGACTTGTCTATGATGTGAATTAATGTCTCTAGAATGGATTAGTATATCATCCAAATATACAATTACACATTCATGTTGGAATTCTCTAAGAACTTCATTGATCAAGTCTTGGAAGACGGCCGGGGCGTTACAAAGCCCAAACGGCATTACGGTATACTCATAATGCCCGTAACGGGTATTAAATGCTGTCATCCATTCATCTCCTTGTTTAATTCGCACTAAGTTATATGCTCCTCTTAAGTCAAGTTTGGTAAAAATACTCGAGCCCCTTAGTCTGTCAAAGAGTTCAGTAATCAAAGGAATAGGGTAAGCATTTCTGATAGTAATTTTGTTCAATCCCCGATAGTCTATACAAGGACGTAAGGTACCGTCTTTCTTTTCTACAAAAAAGAAACCCGCCCCCGCCGGAGAAGAAGACTTTCTAATAAATCCCTTGTCTAAATTCTCCTTGATATATTCCTCTAAAACTAAGTTTTCCTTGGTGGATAGAGGGTATACCGTACCCCTGGGAGGCATAGTACCAGGGAAAAGTTTAATAGAACAGTCATAAGACCGGTGGGGAGGTAAAGTATCCGCCTTACCCTTGTCAAATACAGATTTGAGGTCTAGATATTGTAATGGTATCTGAACGTCTGTGGATTGAGAAGTGTTAACATAAGAGTTTACGGGGCAAACAGAAGTAACTCTCTGCAGACATTCTTTCCTACAACCCATACCCCAAGAAACGATTTCTCCACCCTCCCAGTCAATCTGAGGGTTGTGTCTCTTGAGCCAAGAATATCCTAGTACCACTGGGACTGCCGGGGAGGAAATTAACAGAAGGGAAATCAACTCCTCGTGGAAAATACCAACAGTAAGCTTAACGGGTTCGGTCTCATGGAATATTACTGGTTCAGATAAAGGTCTACCATCTATGGCCTCAACGGCCAAGGGTGTATCTCTCAATTGGAATGGGATACAATGCTTATTAGCGAAAGTTTGGTCTATAAAGCTTTCTGCTGCTCCAGAATCTAATAATGCCATTGTAGTAATAAACCCCTTTTCCCAAGCTAGAGAGACAGGAATCAGAAGCCTATGGTCTTTTTTATTATGCATAGAGGACAGTAATGAAACACCCAAGGCCCGTCCTCTAAGGGAACTTAGGTGCGAGCGTTTCCCGGACGATTAGGGCAACTAAGACGTAGGTGACCTCTCAGCCCGCAGTATAAACAGAGACCCTCCCTTCTTCTGTACTGTCTCTCAGCCTCAGATAAGCGAGTATTACCTATTTGCATAGGTTCTGGTGGAGTAGGATTATAGGAGTCAGGGTTCTGAAATGAGGGAGCGAGTCTTACAGGAAGTCTAGTAACTCTTTCCCGAGTGTTCTGCCTCTGTCTCATGCGTTCATCTATTCTGGAAATGAAGGATACTAAATCCTCTAAATTTTCCGGAAGTTCTCTTGTGGCAATTTCATCTAGAATTTCATCAGACAACCCATTCAAGAAAACATCCATAAAAGCTTGTTCGTTCCATTTCACTTCTGCTGCCAATGATCTAAACTCTAGAGCATATTCTACAAGGGTCCTATCTTGTTGTTTAAGGCGTAACAGGGATCTGGCCGCATTAATCTTCCTCCCTGGGGGGTCAAAGGTTCTTCTAAAAGCCGTGACAAACGCAGTGTAGTTGTAGACTAAAGGATTGTCATTCTCCCAAAGGGGATTGGCCCATCTAAGTGCTTTATCTATTAGCAGGGTTATAATAAAGCCTACCTTAGCCCTGTCAGTGGGGTAAGCCCGGGGTTGTAGTTCGAAATGTATGCTTATCTGGTTTAAAAAACCACGACAAGCATCAGGCGAACCCCCATATCGTAATGGTGACGTGACATGGGAAGATGCGCCTACAGTGGCTACTTCCAAACCAGTACTTAGCGAGTGGCTAGCAGTGGAACGTATTTCTTCAGACTGGGTACTGGAGCGTGTTAACAAAGTTTGTAACGCTAAAGCCATTTGGTCCATTCTATGGTCCATGGCCTCAAATCTGGGGTCAGGAGGGCTAGCACCTGCAGGATCCATCTGGCCCTGTCGTAATGTCAGGAAAGTGACAGGGATCCAATACGCAGAGTGCGCACAGAATGAGGTACGTATACCGGACCTTAGAATGGCCGGACTAACGTAAGGACAAAGCAAGAATAGTCAAAAGGTAAGCCGAGGTCAAGGGAGCCGGAGGACAGGTAAGCGAGATACAAGCCGAGTCAAAGGAGAGGAGAGGACAACAGGACAAAAGACAAGCAAGGGTCAAAACCGGAAACACAAGATAAAGAACGCGCTGAGTGACTAGCAAGCTAGAACCACGACAGGGCAATGAGCAGTAGTAAAGGTTTCCTTTAAATACCCTGTACCTAAATAGAGACCACGCCCCCAAAAGGTCCGGAATAGCGGTTCCCGGCACTTTATGCAAATGCCGACGTCATGACGTCGACGCTAGCCGTCGCGTCATAAAAGGGGGAGGAGCTAGCGCGGCCGGCGCGAAAACGGCCGGAATATGCCGAAATGCTAGGGGCAGGGAGGCCCTAAGCAGAGAGGATGTCCTCCCTGGATACATCACCAACAGGTACCCTGACACCTCCACAGATCTCATCAGGATTGTTTCCAAGGTCATGGCACACTCCGTTACTGCCAAGAGGGCTCTATGGTTGAGATCATGGGGAGCTGAACTCTCTTCCAGGAATAATTTGTGCACCCTACCTTTTTTGGGAGAGGTGCTTTTTGGCAGACCGCTTGAAGAAGTTATTAAAAAGGCAGCTGAGGTCAAGCAAATCATGCTTCCACAAGACAGGCATCTGAAGAGACCACAACAGGACCATCGTCCTTACAGGGTTCAAGGAGGCTATAGAGATAGTAAAACCTATCGACCAGGCAGAGAATATACTCGGCTCTTCAATTGGAAGAGTGGTCAAACCTCAAAATCTTCCAGACCTAAGACTCAAAATTCTTCCTTTCGCCCCACCAGACAGTACTGAAGGTGGCTTACACCAGGTCCCTCATGTAGGAGCACATCTTTTGTTCTTCTGGAGGACCTGGAGAGTGATTCCAGATGCTTGGGTGAATTCCATAATCACCGCAGGATATTCTCTGGAGTTCGAAGAATTTTCCCCTCCACCAAGATTCATCAGAACAAGACTCCCTGTCGACAGACAAAAGAGAGACGTCGTGACTCATTATGTAACCAATCTATTACTGGAAAAGGTAATTGTTCCTGTACCTGTGAGAGAGAGGTTCCAAGGGTTCTATTCTCACCTATTCACCTATTCTCACCTATTCTTGGTAAAGAAACCAGAAGGAAAGTGGAGACCTATTCTAGACCTACACCAGCTCAATCTCTTCTTAAGGATAAGAGGGTTTCACATGGAATCCATCCGTTCCATCATCCCCGTGGTACACCACAGAGACTGGTTAATCTCAAATGATCTAAGAGATGCCTACTTCCATGTTCCTGTCACGGCCAGACATCAGAAGATTCTTCGATTCTGTGTCAAAAAGGAGCACTTCCAGTTTCAGGCTCTTCCCATTGGGATAAGTACAGCCCAGAGGACTTTCTTGAAGATACTGGTCATGATGATTGCTTTCCTGAGAAGGATGGATGCTGCCATTTACCACTACCCTGACGAC